>VSDK01011021.1:12674-35519 GCA_009767595.1 Symbiodinium kawagutii | reverse complement strand
AGCAGCAGCAGCAGCAGCAGCAGCAAGAGCTACAACCACAAGCATAACAACTTCACCAATTCACAATATTCCGTAAACTAGATCCATCTAAATGATTAAACTTAGGATCGCTGGCCAGCGGCACCCCCACAGAGGCCCTCCGGGGATTGCTGAAGAAAGCCCGAGCGGCAGCTCTGGACAGGTGTGATTAACATCACAGAAACACAGCGTGAGAGAGAGCGAGAGAGAAAAAAAATATAACGAAATATACCAGTATATATATATATATTTATATATTTTTGTAAAGATGGAGAGAGAGACAGAGAGACAGACGAACGGACGGATAGACAGACAGACAGCGGAAGAGAGCAAGAAAGTTGATGCTGCCGAGGATGTTTCTTTGGCTCGTTCCAAGCAAAGCAAAGTGATTGGATCAGATTGCCTTTGCAGGATGTGCGAGGCACCATGTTTCCATGACCGATTAACTATAAACGTACATGTGGTCTTGCGGCTCGCATTTCTTCAATTAAGTTCACTGGCTGGCAACCAAGGTGCGAATCTTTCGTCTGATCCGACTCCTACGGCGGATCCGTGCCTTTCGAGAGCTGCACAAGCTGGTGCTTCAGCAGCAAGCTGTGGGGTTCCTGGTGACCATGGCCCCGTGCGGACTGTAATGATCTTGGTATTCCCATGATTCAAAGATCTCCTTTTGGACGGGATCTTCAAGGCGTCCCAAGCTCAGGTAATGATGATGGCCACGTGTATGAAAACCTTGGCCTGGTCTTTCCTGCTCCTTGGCTTCGAAGTTTGAGTCCTGTCTGCCATTTTGCTTCACGTTGGTTGGATGTAAACAGATGGGTCATTGAAGCAAAGAGACTTCCCTAGTTGATCAAAAGGCTAAACACATGAAAAGCAAAATGACCGCCTATCCAGTAGACTAGGATGCCGATGCCAGAATATTGGATTTCCAATTTGTTCAATCTGGCAACATGGAGATGTTTTTCCGTTCTTCATTTTTCCTTAGACGATATCATGATGGGGTGCAGTTCGGCATGACTACACACTACATCACTTGATTTCACGCAGTATCATTTGATTTGAATGAAGCGGAAAACTGACTTTTCTCCTTTTTGCTGCTGGCTGCTTAGACGGACAGATCTGGTTTGGCAGAAACTGTAGTGCACTGTTCGGCACATCTCCCTAAAGTTTGGCGTGCTTATTGCGTTGGAGCAGGACGAGTGTTTTTTCCATCTCGAGATTGAAACTGTGTTTAGCATAAAACATGTTTCGCGATTCGGCACCACGTGTGGGGAACGTTGCGTGTTTCAAGGCTGTGCGCCGTTGTCATGACTGTGTGGGCGATGCTTATGGTTGAAGTGGTCAACCCAACCGTCCGGGATTTGCAGCAGAAGCACCTTGGACTTTGGAACTGTTAGGCGATGTTGAATTTATTGGGTGGTTTGCTTTGGCAGCCGTCCGTGAGAACAGAGTTAACGCATGACATGATTTGTTGCTGATTAAGTTTGTCATGGGTTTCCAAATGTTCTCAGAATCTATGGACATGGTGATGACGTGATGACGTTACGTATGTCAGGATGAGATTCGGAAACTAACATTGCTCCAAACTGTCGGGATGTCGGGATTCGCCGGTGAGTGGTATTGCTATGTCGTTCGCTGTTGGTCTCATTCGTTGGATGCTAGGGAGGCCGGTAGGGCATGATGAGGTGAGCGCCCGTGATTCCATGGCGTTTTTGTGTCCGCAGATTTGTTGGTTGTCACAGAGTTTGCAGGGTCATTATACTCCAATTATTACAATAATTATTACACAATTGACATTGTTTGGTAATAGCCAAGTGGATGATCAGGTGTGATTATTGTCAATCAATTTTAAAGTATATGTCATTAAGTCATATTAAGTCAACATTTATTTTGCTTTTCATCCTCGGAAGTGTCGGAACTTGCCACATGCATTCCGTGAAAACGACCCCTTGCAGGCCACACGCCCATCATTTGTTTGCATTTTTTGCCATTCGACCTGACACGCATTGCATTCAAGGTTTTGGATGGTTCTGGAACATGTTGATTGAACAGTAAGCTGAACAATGTTTCCATGGTCCCCTGCAATGGAACCTAGGACCGGATATTTTGATAGTTGCGACTGGTGTCAATATGCCACATCTTCTGTGATGAACGTCCTGGCCTCAGCTTCAAGAGGATAAATGGATAAACATTTGACGTCTGAAATTCATGCTGCCCTGGGGGAACCCTCTAAGTTTTTGGATGGGTATGTTGCAGCAATGCTCAAAGCTTCGTGCGCAAGTGACACATTACTGTAACTAGTTTGGACTATCTCAGGCCAATTTGCTGTTATTCAAGACGGTGGTGGCTGGTGATAGTTGGGGCCAGATTGCTATCCCTGTGATCGAGCACAGTCCCGGCACTGTCTTCATCTTCATGGGCTCGCTCGTGACGCTCGTCTTCGGGGTTTTAAACGTTCCTCGGCGCGGCTTGGAAACAGTGGCAGATCTTGTGGCCACGGATGTTTCATGCTTGGTGTGTCAGTGTTCAGGAGATGGCAGGTCCCCCCAAAGATTTGTAGGTAACTCATTTTGTGGCCTTTTTGGCAATGAATATATATCGTGAGTATGATCTATTAAAGAGGTAGTAGTTCAATTTCCGGCAGGCAGATTCTGTGAAAGTGGTGGATTGTGTGGGATATGAAAAGCCAAATTCGCAGCACTTCGATTTGCCTCAGGTTATTGTGGCAGTTGTCGTAGACACCTTTGCTGATGCGAGGTGGGAATTCCAAGGCTTTCGCTGATATGGTTGCTTAGAATGGTTGCTGATGGGTTTGTGAGAGTGCGACGCAAAACAAAGACCTACGAACCCAGTGCCCCCAGATGAAAACCAAACTGGTGAACAACCCAATGGACACCAACCAATCAACGAACAAAAATGCATTCGTTATCCTTATCCTTGGCAGGTTCCAGTTAAGCTGCTGCAAAGTTCTGTTCCTTCCTTCCTACCTCCCTACTGCTTCCTGCGCCGCAATTTAAAAAGTTGGCCCTGAGCATAATGATCGCTTGCAAGTTCTAGCTCGCAAGCAGGCACTTAGATGTGATAATTTGTCTACGAATCGCACTGATCAACCAATCGACCAGCACCAACAACATCAATAAACACCCAAAGGCTCTCTCCACCCAACCAACTAGTTGATAACCAAGCAACCCGCGGCAGTCCCCCCTGTTGTACTTGCCAGGAGATTCTGCAACATGATCGCATCATGTTCCCAACAATAGTTTTGCCTACCATTGTTCCATTGTTTAGTGGCGCTCCCAAGGATGCAGCTTAGTGTAGGAGCGATAACAAGAAAAACAGCAAACAGCAACAGCAAAGACGGCAACAACAGCGCAACAGCAACAGCAGCAAGAAAGCAAAACAGCCAACCGCAACAACATGAACAGTAAACAACAATCAACAAGAAAAAACAGTCAAGCAGCACAACAAACAGCAAAGAAACAAGAAAAGCAACAAGGTCAACAACAACGACACACGGCAGCAGCAGCAGCAGAAGCAGCAACAACAACAACAACAACAACAACAACAACAACAACAGCAACAACAACAACAACAACAACAACCAGCTGCCAGCAGCAACAAACAACAGCTTGTGGAACACAAACCCCGACAGCACAGCACACAACAAATTCATCTCCAACACATATCATACACCAGAAGTATGCACGATAATGCGACACCCACACACACACACAGAAGAAAAAAAATGCGACACCCAAGACACGGCACCAACAATATACATCAAGAACCCTCATACATCGTATGATTATGCATGCATTTTGTTCTGACTTAATTCATACATGGCAACAAACTTGATTAGACAGGAATCCTACCCTGAACTGGAAAATGTGCCTTTTCAATAATCATGCTCAATTTCAGCCTGCGGGCGGAAACCCCGCTTCAAAACATTTGAGGGCTCAGGGTAGGTTGATGTAGACAAGCCATGCAGAGCCATTGCCATGGACAAATTGGAATCCATTCAGGCTGAAATTTGCACGAAACGGACAGGCAACCACAGGAATCGGGCGGAAAATTGCATCTGCCTTACGCATGTTCAAGATATTTTTAAACAGGGTTGCAATCATGTGCGCTATTCCAAGATTTGTTCGAAACAGCTTTGGGTAGGAAAAGAAGCTGAAGGCGGACAACCTGGGATCGGGTTGAAATTCCAGCCTGCGGAAGCTGTAGGTAAGTAAAGCTTATAGCATCAACAGCACCACAACAACAACAACAACAACAACAACAACAACAACCACAACGACAACGGCAACGACAACAACAACAACAACAGCAACACCAGCAACAACAACAACAACAACAACAACAACAACAACAACAACAACAACAACTCACAAACAGAACAAAAAATCAACAGCAATTGCGAACTCGGGTTGTTGAAACATGATATCATGTGATGTGAAAACCTTTCTGAAGGGACTGGTCATTGATGTCGCGCAAATATAGTGTATGGGTGTCGGAGATGTCGGAGCTTGGTTGGCCAGGTCCGCAGATTGGAAATCTTACAGGGCCACACGAAACGGAATTGATTGAAGTTTTCATTCACGTGCTGCATGTGGCGATATCGTTGGAAAAGATTGTCCAGTGAAGTCCTATGGTTCTCATGTTTGTTCTTGTGCCTATCATCACAGTTCCCGTAGTGTACTAGCTTTCAGACCAGTGTGCTGAGAGTTGCGTGATGAATGTTCAAATTTTGAATTTGAAACGCTTGTTTTTGTCTATTTTGGCATGTCCCACCTAGGGCCCGCGATGTACAGAATTTAGCGGACGAGTTGGATGATGACATTCTTGCTGACAAGAGCCTTCGGCGAAAGTGGCAAATCTCTACAGAACGTTCATGATTCATGAGGTCACGCATGACGAAGGAGTCTTTTTTGACTATGCATGATCAGATGATTCAGCAGTGAGCATTGAATTCAGCATTTTTTCTCATTTGACGAGTTTCAGTCTCGCTTGCCTGCATACTGCATCATGTGACTGTTCTTGTGGGATTTAGTGGTGGAATTTTTCAAGGAAGGATCTGCAGAAGATTTTCAATCGAATTGATCAAGATGGCAGTGGGCATCTTGGAATAGCAATGGGCAACTGTATGGATCTGTATGGGATTTGCCTGTTTGTTGGTGAAAGGTGAAAGTATAGCAGTGACGAGCGTTTGAAGATGCAGAGAAGTACCAAGGCCTAGGCTGTGCTACAAAATAGTTCCCAATGAATGAAACAACACTGCGAACACTGTACCTAAGACAGAGCCAGTTGAGCTCCAGTTGGAGCTTGGAACGGTGACGTTTCCGGCGCGTGTCACGTGGTCGTGGGGATGCTAGGGCCATGGCCAAGCTGCTGAGGCAATTGACTCTGGACGAGCTCATTGAGGGCGCGCGGAACGATCCGGCCTTTCAGAGCCGGCTCAGAGTAATGGACATCGACGAGAGCGATTTGACTCAGCTCTTCAACATGATTGACACATGGCAATGCTTATGGCAATGGAATCGCAGGGAGGAGTTTGTTGCATTGTGTTGCTAAGATGTCAGAAGTTTATCTATGTAATTTTGATTTCTAGAGGAATCATCCAAGAGTTTGCAAATGTGTCCCTAGGTCTATACTATATACGGTAATCTAGGCTACCTACAAAACTGAAATTTCAGCTCGTACATACATCCAACCAGTTGAGCCACATGTCTCCAGCTTGTAGAGGTTGGTTGCCTCACAATGAGTCGACTTCTACAGGGCTGCGGGTCGCTCCAAAAAAACCTTTTTCTGTGCAAAAAAAGACAAGTCTCAACGCGTAGCCTCAGTAACCCTCGCCATCCAGTATCAATCAAGAATCAAACATGTTTGACCATGTCGACATGATTGAATTGATGTCTTGTGATGGCCAATGCTTCCGAACCCCTGTTCAAACGGTGGTTGATGATGGTAAATAATGTAGAGATACTGATTTTCGGCTATGGTTGACAAATGTTGACAATGATGGCTGATGAAGGATGATCGATGTTAGTCGTGGGTAGACAAGTGGAACGACAACCACTAGGTGCATATGGTGTTGAATAGCATGCAAATTGTTGGATGTTTTTGCAGCAGACAATTTACCATACACGAAGGGCACGTTAGCTGCGCAAATGCACGTGAAATCGCCGGGTAGCGACCTTTTGTGAAGCATTTCAACCCCATTTCCTCAGGATGATGACAGCTCAGGCACGATTGAAGTGGTCCTTTGGCCGGAGCTGATGTCATACAGTGAGCCCTAGCCATGCTTTGGTTGATGATACTGGGTGTGGATCCAAACCCTGCTCCAAAAAAATGAAAGAATTGTTTTTTGCTGGGTTTTATGATTGACAAATTTTGCTACATGTGCTATTGGCCCTTGCCTGCGTAATTATAAGGGAGCCAAGGATTCCGATGAACATGCATGTCCTTGATTCACTTGCTTTTTTGTCATCCCCCGAGTTGTCCAGAAAGCTATATATAGCTTGCTAGATGGAGTTGCGTTGACGGTGCCACACTCATTGCAGAGCAAGCCCTTTCGAGATCCTGAAATATTAAGCACAGAGGGGGAGGGGTGGCTTGCTGGGCGTGTTGATAGGCTGATGCTGAGAACGAGATAGACTTGAAACCATGGTGCGATCCCCTCACAGAGAATAGACAGAAACCCGATCAGAATTATCAAGGACCACTATTAACCCATTACTGTAGCCGTGATTTAGCTGATTATATAATCATTCCAGCTTCCCACGGCAAAAAATATAGTCATTCCAGGTATATTGCGAATCATTTATAATCATTCTATCCAGAAAGCTCTTGTTTTTCCCCACCTGCCAGGTGAGGGTTGTTAGATTTTTATGTCAGTTGCCGCTCCTTCTCCTCCTCCTCTCCTTCTCCTCGCCTCCTCTCCTTCTCCTCGCCTCCTCTCCTTCTCCTCGCCTCCTCCTCGCCGGACCTCAACTACGATGATCACTCCCCAGTGTTGCCTGTCGGACCTCAACCACGACCATGCACGCCCAGTGTTTGCTGCCGGACCTCAACCACGACCATCCACGCCCAGTGTTCGCTGCCGGACCTCAACCACAACCATCCACACCCGGTGTTGGCTGCCGGACCTCAACTCCCCTGCCAAAAGCTATGCCAGATAGAATGCCAAAAGCTATGCCAGATAGAATGCCAAAAGCTATGCCAGATAGAATGTCAGAAGCTACGCCAGATAGAATGTCAGAAGCTATGCCAGATAGAATGCCAAAAGCTATGCCAGGTAGAATGCCAAAAGCTATGCCAGATAGAATGCCAAAAGCTATGCCAGATAGAATGCCAAAAGCTATGCCAGATAGAATGTCAAAAGCTATGCCAGATAGAATGTCAGAAGCTACGCCAGATAGAATGCCAGAAGCTATGCCAGATAGAATGCCAGAAGCTATGCCAGAACGAATGTCAGAAGCTATGCCAGATAGAATGCCAGAAGCTATGCCAGATAGAATGCAAAAAGCTATGCCAGATCAAATGCCAAAAGCTATGCCACATAGAATGCCAAAAGCTATGCCAGGTAGAATGCCAAAAGCTATGCCAGATAGAATGCCAAAAACTCTGCCAGATAGAATGCCAAAAGCTATGCCAGATAGAATGCCAAAAGCTATGCCAGATGGAATGCCAGAAAATATGCCGGAAAGAATGTCAAAAGCTATGCCAGATAGACCTGTGTCAGATTTGAATGTGATGGCGGAGATCACACGAAGTAAAGTAATTGATTTTAGTTGACTGTTATTATTGACCGCGAATTGTTGACCCTCCAAACATGCCCCAGCATCGGTGATTGGTGGTGTGC
Source organism: Symbiodinium kawagutii (assembly GCA_009767595.1). NCBI lineage: Eukaryota > Dinophyceae > Suessiales > Symbiodiniaceae > Symbiodinium > Symbiodinium kawagutii. The sequence goes on along the minus strand of VSDK01011021.1, from coordinate 27,637 downwards.
TATGACGCTGAGTGGGTGACTGGTTGGGCTCCGCTTCTTTGGTTGGCTTGGTGAATGTTTTGGGTCGGTGCCAAGTTAATAGTTATGATATGTTATGATTGGTTTGTTAGCTTTCGGTTAATTGGTTGGTCAGTTGGCGGGTTAGTTGTTAATGAATTGGTTTGTTGATTGTTGGCGAGTCAAGTGGAAGCAGCGTGCATCACCACTTGTTTTTTGTTTTTTCCCCTTTAGCCTCAAGTCATGAATGCACCAATGCACATAGTAGACTGAGAGGGGTTTGATGATATTGCAACCATCAAATTCATCCAAATGTGTGTATGTGTTGCAGTTTTGTAATTAGGCTTGCAACATGCATGTAGAGATGTATATGGGTGCGTGGGTGCATTCCAGAAGGGAAGGAAGGGAGCACGTTCATCGAAGTTTGGTTTTTAACTGCCATGGAACTATTTTAAGCTCCAAGGATTCATGCCTTTTTCTTCCTTTGTTTGTTTACAAAGTGAGCCTCGCCCCACCAATCCAAAAGAAACTCGCCTCCCATTCAACTCGCCTTCCAAGTCAGAGTTTATCGGACCACTCAGCCGTTGGGCGCACGATTCAAAGACAGCGCCGCGATTTATCAAGTACAATTTGTTGCTCCTGAGCTGCAGTGGTGACGCTGTGGAAGGGTGCAGGGGGAGATAAACCACTGATTTTTCCGTGCATAGCTGCTGATCTACCACGAACTGCTGGATCTCCATTGATGACCCGTGATTGGCCCAGTCTCAGAGGTATCCTGTTTGCCCATTGGCCCAAAGCAATGGCTCATACTGATGTTCCTTAGGGGTGCCCATTGTGACTTCTCGGAAGAAATGCGCTACTGTAGTTCCTATTTTGAAGAAGCAAGGAGGAAGTGTTTGATACTCAGGTCTAATGGCTGCCTTGTGGTGGTGAACGGGTTCTCAACAGTTACGGCATAGTTTCACAGTTGGTAGTTGGTGAAAGGAACTTGGTCCCCGAATTTGTGAGCTTGTGCCATTAATGAGTTTCTTTGGACTCGGCAGTCCATGTTGCTGTTTTCCATGGGCTTTGTCCTCGCCGGCCGCTTGTTCGATACAGTGCTTTAAATATGGCAGAAATCAGCACTTTGATACACTTTCCAGTGAGAGGAAGGCCCATTTGTTGAGACCCTTCATTCCGTAGCGTCTAAGGTTTGGGAGCATTGGTGAACATGCTTTTGTTCTCTACAGAGGGTCACATTCTTGTCCTTTTGCCTCAGGCAATCGATCAACCTTCAGGAGGATCTTTTTGATGCTTTGCTTTTAATGTCAATGCCACCAGGATCACAGCGATATCATGTTGGATGATGTTGGGTTTACAGCTGCTCATGTTGGATGCGAGTTTTGTGCTAGTGGTCTTTGACTATTTTTCACTCACGTTTTGCCTTTGACTTGGCATGCGCATGTTAGTCTCTAGATGTATCTGGTCACTTTTTGAAGGATCGACTCACCTAATAGCACATTTAGATAGCGAACACACATTTAATCATGTTCATGATTGTTGTCATGGTGTGGAATGGCATGTGACAACATAGACGTGTAGCTGTTCAGGTTGTTTCAGCAATGCTGAGGGAACATCGAGAATCGTAGATGCCAAAATGCTGGCAGAAAGTCTCAGCAGATCGTGATTTTAGTCCCATCCATGATTCTACTTCATTCTACGCTTTGACGCAGTTACAAAAGGTATACTACAGCCATATGCAATTGTTCTTTTCACTGGGGGTCCTGCTTCCATTTAAGGATCATCACCTGCTCCAGGGTTACCTGCAGTGCTGATTTTATTGAGTGGCAGGGGGTCTAATTTGTGAAGAGCACTTGGGTAAAGAATTGAGGGCCCGCGTTTACAATCAAATTGAATCAATTTGGGCGTGCTGAGTCAACCTATTCCCAAGGGGGAGGGGAAAGAGCTGCAAAGAAGTTCGCAAAGCTCGGGTACAAAATCAGCCCTCCACAAAATCGTGGATCAACAAGGTTCAGCTCACAAAATCAACAGTAAGTGATTTAGAATCATCTCGGATTTGGGGGTGGTTTTGCTCACGATGCCTTTGGTTCCTGGGAGTGTTTAAGGTTTTGATTTGCAGACATGAGCTGCCTTTCTGTGGCCCAGAAACATCAAGTAAATTAGTTTAATATACATCAAGTATGGATCTAGAAACGGTGTATCCGCTGACCATCCCAGACTACTATGCTAGACCCGTCAGTCAAAAAAAACAAGAATTTGTAGGTAATTAAAGCATTTACTTTGTGAGTATGTTCGCTTTTTTTCTCCGCACCTAAGTCTGTATTGTGATAAGGTCGCCCCATAGATTGAGCACCAAGGAAATGTCTGGAAAATATTTCACTGCTGTGATGCAGAAGCTGGAAGAGATGCACTTGCAGTTTCACATGCTGCGGTTACTTGGCGCCAGCCAGCCACTTTACGCCGTTACCGGTGCGGAACTCTTTAAGAACCTTCTATCCCCCCAGCAATTTTCCCTCAAGAATCATTTTTCCCTATTTCTACAAGCAGGAAACACATGCATTTGACATGCGTGCGTGTTCCTAGCACCTGTGCATGTGTTTCTGTGGTGTGCTCACGAAGGGAAATAGAACAGAAATTAAACATTTTTGTTCCTTCGGTTTGACACATTACGCCACGTTTACTGATTGCCAATTTTCTAAATAGCTTGCAGTTTCGCAATGCGCTCAGAAGAGCGGCGGACCCTGACAGTTCCCAACAGCACACCTTGCTGTGGAATCGCTGCGTTATTGTTTGTTCTCCGGGGCTCAGCCCCGCAAATGCTGACATGGCCTGACATCATGTCCCAGTCATGTACCTGTCCCCACAGTCCTGTTGCGATGGTGTCTCATCTCCACCTCAAGACACTTTCCAGAAATCAGCGATGAACAGCGCCAACACCTGAACGAATTGTAGTTTGAATATGTTCGAATAAATGTTGTACTAACTCACACCCACAAAAGCAAAGCTCTCATGTGCGAAAGCTTGACGTGATAGAGCTCGGGTACCAGAGTCCCAACCGCGAAAGCTCAGCACAAGTTTTTCAAAGGTAATTTCATCAGGAACAACTGTCGTTTGGGGAAAATATGGAGCAAGGTCGAACCCCAAAGGTGGTAATGGCAAGTTGATGGGACAACTTCCCAAAAGCGGCCACTGTTTCCAATTGCTACCTTCCTTGGCCCACGGAATCAAAAATATCAAAAGTTATTGCGTTTTGAAGAGTCGCCCCGGCAGCGTCCAAGCCCATCCTGCTGGGAAAATGCAAGTGCTTGTCTAGTCTCCCAACAGAGTTTCACTAAGGTTCCTTTACAGTAACGTTGAGGCAAAAACCCGGCGAAAGCAAACCAGAGCAAATGATGCACCGCAGAAGCAGCCGCGAAAGGGGAATGGATAACAATCAAGGAATTCTTCAATAGGGTTTCGACACGGCTGGCTCCAAGATTGTGCATATGAGGGCGTAGTGAAAGAGCCTTATTTTTTGCAAAAACACAATCAGATGAACCGATAAAACCGAGATAGGATTGTTGTTGCATGGGGTGACATGACTTAAGACATCATGATTTTTTTGAATCCCCCTATTTAGCGATATTTAGCGCTGCTGCGGCCCTAGCATGTATGGATGGATGGATATGGCGGATATGGATGGATGTTTCCGAGGTCAAACTGCACGTCACCAGTTAGACACGTGTTTTGTTTTGCTCGCCCGAACGTGTGGCTGAGCGAGGCTGCAGATCTTACAGCAACCTTCCGACAACGCGTCACTTGGACCTTTGAATCCGGGCCACGCCTAGAAACATCGAATGATTCCACCCATGGTGCAAGAAAGACAATGCCTTCTTCAGGAAGCTTCTTTCCCAATCCAAACCCATGTAGTAAGGTTTGGACATTTAATTACATGTAGTGCCGGCCAAATGTGTCCTTGTATTTGGTCTGAACCTGGTGGAAGATTTTGATTTTTTTCAGGGTTTGGCGCCCCAGAGTCATTGATTCCCCGCCGCGGGCTAGTGGCACCAGCCAATGCGCACGCAAGTACTTTTCATTGTCCCAGGACCGAGATGAACAAGACCACTGAGCTGCAGCAGCTTGCCTCCAGCAAAGAAACTGCAAAAGTTCGGCAGGTAAGCTCTGATGCCTCTGAGGGTAGTTCCGCCCCTTGGCTGCTCAAAAATTATAGATTGTGTTTTTTTCGTGGCAGGTGATGCCAGGTGATGCTTTTTCCCGGCAAGTTTTTTTTTTTTGGCTTGGATGTGATGAAATGGATCAGCCTGGCTTGTCCGCTGTTGAGCGATCATCAAGCAGTGTTCAAGTCTTGCATTTGCGTCGTTGCCATAATTGGCATCGTTGGCATCAGGCTATTTTTCCTGTCAAACTCCCAAATTTGCCAACTTTGCCAACCAAAGTGGCTCCGGCGACTTGGCTGTGGGCTCCAGGAACCTGTGCTAAACAACGACGTTTCGATGTGGCCATGGCCATTCAGATTTGCACATCGCATGTTTTCCCTGCAATTGGTTTGATCATGTCCATGAGGTCCATGAACAAAGTTTGAGGTGGACCCAATCTCGCTTCTGAGAGCAAATTATGACCCTTCTCCTTGCGTATTTTCGACAGGTACATCACTGGCAGATAAGGTTTTAATTTTAGGTAAAAGTGTTTCAGACAATGCCGACACACTATACTTCGCCTCATTAGTTATTGCCAAATTGCTCCCTTTCCAATCCTTTCCCTATAGTTGATTATGGCATATTATGGCATGGCTTGTTTAATTATGACCCCGTCTATTTAAACTTTAAACTATGCTTTAATTGCACTGAATGATTGCCTATTTACCTATCCACTATATGTGGCGTATTCAATTATGATGATTATGCCGATTATGCCTTATTTGATCTATTTAATTATGCCTTACGTGATCATGCCTTGATTATGCCTTACATTTGCCCTATCTTTTGAGCTACTGAGCATCAGGTTCTAGGAACATCTAAATCTCAATGACTATTTTTCCTAGCTTGTCAAAGCTAGCAATTTTTGCTAGCTTTGCCAGATTAACCTAGAAAGTTGGCAATGTCTACCGACTTCGCCAGATTCAAGATTGCTCCAGGACTCTTGGAATCTAATCTTGAATCTTGAACCTGATTCTGGATCTAAACTTCTGAACGCCACAGTGGTGTTGGCATTGCGAGGGTGTTCTGACGGGGTTCAAGATGATCTGCGTGGAGATGCGGTACATCATGAAGATCATCATCACATTGCGTAGCGTACCATCCAGTTGTTGAGGGTTCCATGGTTCTCTTCACGTTTCAACTGTGCAACGAGGTCAAAGCTCCGGACACAAACAAGGACGTTGAAAGCATCGACCTTGAAATGCCCAATCCGTCCAGGGATGCCCAATTTCTGGCAGAGGCATCCCCTCAGCAGGAGCAGAGGCAAGCTTCCCATGGGACCTGGGCGCCTGACTAATCACCAGGTGTGGATGGCACGATGTCGTGCGATGTTTGATGTGGGAGGGAAGCCTGTCCGATTGAAAGGTTGATGTCCTGCATCGTTGGCCAAGTTTGGTGGTCCAAGAAAGCGATGAGTTTATGGTTGATTGTGATTTTGATGGTGCATGGCTTACTGTGGCCAGGATGTTGGAAAGCAGACTGGAAGCAAGCATCGCACGCATCGAAGCCAAGCTGGAGAACTTTTGGTAACTCGGACATCAATGTGCAAGGAATGGTGATTTGGATATAGCATATACATATAATTGAATTACTGTGCCTTAACCAATGACTGGGGAGAAGGGAGGCACTGTTTTGTGTGCGTGCGTGTTCTCCAGCAGTTTATGGTTTATTGGTTTTGCTTTCTATGGCTTTGGTTTCAGCTTTTGGTGTGTCACTTCTTGGCTTGTACCCTGGCATTTGGATTCGGTGCATTCGAGGTTTCTTTCGCTTGTGGGTTTCTTGCACTCTTTGGCTTTCGTTTTTTGATTCTTTTGTTTCTCTTGTTTTCGGCTCTTTTGTTTTTTTTGATTTGTTGTTTTCTTTGATTTCTTGTATTCCTTTCTTTTTTGCACTCCTTCTTATAAGATCTGACCACAGCAACAACACATGAGGAAAGCAGCTGCAACCAGACGCCATGAGCGGCACTGTGCCGTTCCCCCAACCTGCCTCTGGCTATTTTAGCAGCACCGTCAATGACAAGGAGAAAAGAAGCAAGGAAGAACGACAACAGGAACAATTTAAACAACAAAAGCAATATTGCATTGTGATCTGAGAGTGGTCCCGCAATTCTCCGGAAGCGATTAGGCTGTTAGAATAAGCTGTTAAGCTGTTAAGCTGTAAGAACAAGCGATTAAGCTGTCAAGCTAATATAAGCTAATAGAATAAGCGCTTAAGCTGTTAATCGCTTGTTGGAATAAGCGATTAGGCTGTTAAGCTGTTGCGATTAAGCTGTTAAGCTGTTCAAATAAGCGATTAAGCTGTTAGAATAAGCATTTAAGCATTAAGCTGTATTAAGATACCAGTTTAACAGCGTGAGTAGCTTGCCCACATAGCTTAACAGCTTGAACAGCTTGACCAGCTTGAACAGCTTGAACAGCTTGAACAGCTTGAACAGCTTAAACAGCTTGAGCAGCTTGAACAGCTTGAACAGTTGGAACAGCTGGAACGGCTTGAGCAGCTTGAACAGCTGGAACAGCTTAACAGCTTGACAGTGGCCCTGAACAGCTTAACAGCTTGAACAGCTTGAACAGCTCTCAAAGATTTGCGGACCATCCTGCCGACACCCTGCAATATCGCGACAGAAGTGTTCCTGCCAACCCATGGAGGCTTCAACAGAACATGCCGCAGTCCTGCCAACGCAGGTGACCATCCCCTCAGGAAGCTGTATCGAAGCACCAGTACAACGAAACCAGCACCAGAACACCACCACCCAAAAAACACCCAAAAGTCCCCCACCAAAACACCACCAGAAGACTATCCAAACACCAGAAGAACGCCATCAAACCATCATAAAACGGAACCAAAACCGTAGAACAAGAGCGGAGCAGCACTAGAACATTTTCAATGCACGACAGCCAAAACACTGCCAAGACAGCACTAATACTAGAACATCACCAAAAGCACCTCTGGAACTCCGCCATCAGGAAAGCCCGCAAACACCAGAAAAAACTTTCGCGAACGATTTTCTCCACTCTTGCACCTCCACTTTTGCAAGTGTTAAAGTTATAAGTTCAAAATGCACATCGAACCTACTTTTGATCAAATCAACTTTGCGCGAAAAGCATTCCTCCAGTCTATTGCACAATTGGATTATGTCGGATCAACTGGCCCAGAGCATGCTAATTCCGTAGGATGAAAAATCATCAAAGGGTCATGCGGCTTGATGCTTGATTCTGTCAGCAGTTCAGTGCCAAGTGCTGGGGGTTTCAGATTGCAACTGTGAACCCCCACTCTCAGATTCTCAGTGTAATTCCAGGAGGAACGCATCCAGTGCACCAGATGATGAAAGAGATTAGCATCAAAATGCTTCAAATGCTGAGAATAACCAACAAAAATGTTCAAACATGAACTACTACGGGGTCTTCAAGGCTGCGGATCTAGTGTGCCAACCTTTCAGTAGCCAGGACAGCATCAGGGCACTGCCGTCCTGCCAGGCGGACTGCTCCGTGGCCAGCTGCGCCATTTGGCGCTGGCATTGCTGGCATGGTCAATCCCGAAGACTCCATTGGTTCCCTGCACTCGGGAAAGCCTTCTGTGAAAAACATGGAGGGGGAAGAAATTCCCCCCCCAAGGAGAAGAATCAAAGATCTTTGGCAGCACTGTGGGGACTTGCTACTGTTAATTACTGCTAGCACATTTGGCATCAGCAAGCGCAGGCCGCATTGAACAACGCAAACATGCGCATAAACACCTCACTTTCACTTGGCCTTTAGGTGTGCTTTTTTCTTCCTTGCATGAGGGGTATCTTTCAATTCGGCCATTTTTGACGTGAGCCCGAAATCAGATTGAGACAGTGCGCTGCAGCACTCGTTGGAGTGCACATGGCCCAAGCAGCGAAAGTGAAAGTCAAAGCCGTAAAAAACCGACATTCTCAAGGGAATTTTTTAGATGAGATGCGGAACAAATCTATGGCACTGTGGCGAAACGCGCATGTCCAAGTCAAAATCCTACAAACACCACACCTTCAGGCTACTTTTGGAAGATGAGATCTCAAACAAGTGCACAGAGCTATGGCGAAAAGTACATGTGTAAGTACATCCTAAACAACCAATGGGCTTGGGACGCTTTTGGAAGATCAGATTGCAAAAAAGTGCACGGCACATTCAAGTCAAAATGGTGAAACAAAAACTGACATGCTCATAATGTTTGGGACGTTTTTGGAAGATAAGATGTGGAAAAAGTGCGCGATGCTGTGGGGGACATGCACGTTGTGCAAGTCAAAATCATCAAAACACTGTTTTTTTGTTGTGACGTTTTTGCCGGTTCGATGACGAACAGAGCAAGATCATCATCATCATCACCACCATCATCACCACCATCATCATCACCATCACCATCATCATCATCATCATCATCATCATCATCATCAGCAGCATCACCACCATGATCGCCATGATGACCATGATCACCACCATCACCACCACCACCACCACCACCACCACCACCACCACCACCACCACAACCAGCAGCATCAGCATCAGCATCATCAGCATCAACATCAGCAGCAGCATCATCATCATCATCATCATCATCATCATCATCATCATCATCATCATCATCATCATGATCATGCAGCAGCCACGAAACTGTCATAGCAAAGTAAGTGTCACGAGACAGTGTCACCGCCAACTCAGACACCAGAGAAAAGACACCAGAGAAAAGACTCCAAAAGAGAAAACATACCAGAGAGAAAAAGCGCCCGCAGAGAAACCACCAGAGGGGAAAAAAACAACAGCAAAACCACCAGCAAAGAAGAAAAACATCAGAGCAAAAACACGAGGAAAGGAAAAAGACCAGAGAAAAGACGCCAGAGAGAAGTACAAGAAAGTAAGGAAAAACGCCAAAAATACAAACACCAGCAAAGAAAAAACACCAAAGCAAAAAACACCAGTAAAGAAAAAACACCAGCAAATGAAAAACACCAGAGAAAAGACACCGGACAGAAACATCAGACAAGAGAAAACTACGCCACCATCGTCACTTTCATCTATCATCCACACCATCACTTCATGTCCAACAACTTTTTTCCCAAAGATTCCTCATTCTGGAAACTTCCGCCGCCGCCTTGTGCGATTGCTACGTTACATTCAAGTGTTTTGTATGATCTATACCCCTTGGGTTGCAAGATTTGCCAGTCCCGTTTTCTACAGCCTAGCTGAGCTGTAATTACATCGAACGGATGGTGCAAAACACTGGTGCATAATAATTTAGTTTTCACTGGTGAAGGAAAGCGTCATCAAAAACATTGCAAATACATGCCTTGGTGCTAGATGTTTTTGATATACATGTTTCATACCTTGGCTCATTTGCATTGATTTCTATGTTTGGCAAAATTGCAAATGTACAGATTTGATGTGATTTCACTGTGTCTTGGGCCATCTCCAAGGACATGTTTCAAAACATCTACATGGACAAAGAAAGAGCCAGACGTCGTGCCTCTTTTCGGAAGGACACCAACAAGTTTGAAATTGACGTTTCACCACCAGCTCCCCGAAGGCCTTCTCAGACTCAGCAACAACCTGCTGCTGGACCAGCTCCTGATCCTCCTACTGCTCCTTCGCCTGTGGTCGACTTTTGGCCCGCATCGCCTTCTTTTTGGTAACGTTTGAAGTGTGACTGAGACCTCGTCATCACAAAAGCTCCCAGCCGCACTGCCAGCCCTTTTCCTGGAGCTTGCAGTTCCTGCGAAACAGCAGTGGGCACTACATGTGAATGCCTGTAAAGTTCCCCTTCCATTTCTCGCCTGGAATTGTAATTCAAGTTACTTCCCGGGTAATCATTGCAGCTGCAATTGCGGACGCATAAGGTCACAAAGTTTGAGAGATGCAGATAGATATAGATGGGGAAGCGCTGAAACATGCACTGAAGGTGCATTAGAGGGTTGAGTAAAAATTGAACCTTTTTCATCTCTCTATACGTTTTATGATGTTTTTATGTATAAATACATGTATATTTATACATATATATATATTTATATATTTATTTATATATACATACATACTTATATATATATAAATATAAATGTCTCACATGCACACTTTTGTTATGAACGTGTTACAGAATGTATACGTCCATTTTGCGGGTACAACGGCCCAGGACGCAAGTTCCAATGCCCAACGAAGCACTTTTTTTTACACTTGTCAGGGTCCCCATTCAATTACGCACATTTAGCTGTGCTCACTTATCGCTGTGATCTCCAGTGACAGCGTGAACATTAAAGCTGTCTCTACATATGAGTTGAAATATTGGCTATTGGCTATTACATGCGAGGAGACATGCATATCATGCATCAAATTGATCGCTCTGACGAGCCCTAATCAGTCCATGACCTTAAGCAGCATGGCAAAGTTCGACTACGGTTCATATCCAACTGCATATATCTGCATATGTGAACAGTGGATTTGACTGCCCGTTTGATTTGTGGTTTGGTCATGTTTCACCCGGTGTTTATCGTAGCAGCGCACGAGTCAAGGACATTGACATGACTGCCAAGGGCGGATCTGAAAAAAAGAGTGCGGCTTACAGCTTATCTGATTTATCTTGCTTCCATATCTTCTATTTGGCCTTCCAGAATCGGATTTCGTTCCCACACATAACAACTGCAGCTCCGGCCGCACTTTTGGGTGATTACGATGAGCAAATTGGGAACTCTTGTCAGTTTGCCGTCCCTTTGCCGGTGCGTGACATCCTTGTAGTCAGACCACAGGGATTTCAATCCACAACAATCCCAGACAGGTTTTGAAAAAAAGCGCCTTTAGATTGAGAGTTTCAAGATGTTTCAAATGCCTTGTTGAAGCGTTGAGGCAAGCACGACCAGACTCGGTCTCTTCCAGTGCTTGGCGTGTGGCATGGGATGTGCTTCGGCGCCAAGGGCCTCAAGGCCTATATCGAGGCGGCTGACTCGGCCCTAGTGCTACCACCATGGGCCCGGCCTGACATGATGAGTCGGGTTCGAACCCAGAAAATTCACGTCTTCTCCCGGTGCCGAAGCTGCTGGGTTTGAAGGAATTCAAAACTATGGGACAATGTGGTTGCGAAGTGTTTGTGATGTATTTAGACTTGGTGTTCTGGGGATTTGCAGTTTCAGACCATGCTCAGATTTCAAGACATTGTAAACTGACTTCGCAATTACACCGCCATTTTATTAGCAATCATGGACTACCTATTGACCATCATTGAACGTCGATTAGCCGGTGTTATCACCATCCTACAAGTCACAAGTTGATCAACCATAACTTTACCAGTCTCTTACCAGCATTTATGAATCATAAGTGACAAAGATCACCAATCCCAAAAGGTCAGTTCCTTCATACCATTTTGGCTGATACCCTTGTGACGATCCCCGGCACTAATCATGCACGTACATGGCTCAAAAGCCAGGATCCCCCCTCCTATGACCGAACAATCTACCGTAGTGATTGGTTTCAGAACCAACAACCATCATTGGCAATGATGGTTGTCGGTTCTGAAACCAATCACTACGGCAGATTGATCAATAATCACCGACCATCATCCCTGACCAAGCATGATGAACAATTTCATCCCCTATCTATCCCCCCAGCCCACGGTCGATGTATTGTCAATCCCATGACACTGATCATGAAGATCACTCATCAATTGGTGACGAATTATGAACCAGGATCAACCTTCATCGTTGTTAACCACTATGGAACTATCAATCGTTGAAGAACCTATGTGGGCTGTTCACAGGGCACAAAGTAGTGGTTGACAGTTGGTGAACTGTTCCTTGCCAGTACTGTTCTCAATCATTAACGATGCCAGTCACTATTAAAAAGAACTGTTCATTGCTAACAGTGGTCACTAATCATTGTCAGTGACTATGGGTCACTACCATGGTCACTACATGTCACCATCCTTCCAATGTCAGGCGGCCTTCCCGTGGTTCTGGGTGGCACCATGTTCCGCTCTGCACAATTTGGCTTCTATGAAGCTGCCCTGGGGACCGGATCCGGGGGGCTGCAGTGGAAACAAACCCCGCCTTCCAAGGCCCTCCATGGCCCTCCCAATTTGAAGCCCTGCCTATCAACATCTTCAGGGGATGAGAATGATGAGAGATGATGAGAGATGATGAGAATCTGAGAAATGATGAGAACCTGTGAAGCGATGATGTCGGTTGAGTTGTATGAATGATTAATCTGCTGATATAGAGGCTGTAACACCTCGGCCATGTCATAACCCTGATCAGTGTCTCACCGAAAACCTGGTGAGAAAGTCTATCTATCCAAGAGTTGCTGGTATGTTAGAATCTAGTACATGTGACATCACATACACGCAAGCACTTCCGCAGTCTATCAACCCAACCATTTCTTCAAGCATCCAGAATGCAGGGTGTTTTCCTTGCTGAAGCTCACCAACACTGAGATGGCCGTGCTTTCCAGGAGACTGCGCAGGACAACGCCTTCCTACAAATTCCTGGGATTTTTGGACTGGCATCCTGAGCTGCAGGAGTTTTATGCCAACAAAAGTTGCCAAGTGTTTTGTTTTTTGCTATGCAAGCTGATCAACGAAACTACTTGCAGCTAACACGGACTACATCGCATGTTTACAAATTTATCATGTGTGAAAGAGCGGAACTTTGACATACTTTGACTATATCAGTTAGCGGAGACAATGCAGCTTCCCTGCTATCATGGGGTCGTAGCATGTTTAGGGTGTCTACATTTCAGTGGTCCATTGTCGGACATCAATTCTTGTCGTTACTAAGAACGAGCACCTGAAACTCAACCACGCAAAGCTTGTGTTTCACCATGAAATTGGGCCAGGCTGTTTGGCAGTTGGATCTACTAATGCTTGCTGTTCAATACTGTTGGTGTAGTCCCTCGTGATTTTTGTGCCTTGTTGCTTATTCCCAGAAGTCTTGTGCGTATATTTCTTGATAATGATAAATGAAAGGTATTTCCCTACTAGTGTTGTACTCCTCTTGGTAAATTCCCCCGTTAGTGTTGGTATTTTGCCTTCTTATTATTGTGTTGACTCATCATTCTGGTGAATTCCTTTCCTTGAATATTTCCCTGTTGCTCATGAACCTGAAACTCATGAATATCCATCCCTATGGAAATCCATCCTTACGGATATCCGTTTGAAACTTATCATGGATGTTCATGATATTCATCCCTATGAAGCACTCTCTATGGATGTCCAGCCGCATGACCTGAAACGCTAAGGCATGTTGTCGTGGCTGGCTGTGTTGGGGGCGTTGCGCGCGGCGTCATCGAGGTGAACACTGCAGCTGTGTGGCATTTTTCGGGAAATTTGTCACTACCTAGTCACTCCAAAGTATCACAAAAGAAGGTAACAAAGGAGAAAAACATGGAAAAACATGGAAAAACAGGTTTTCGAGATTTGTTACCTCTTTGGGGATTGGTTCTTTTTGTTTTTGATCTTAAGGGATTTTCAGCACAATGTGATGACATACTTGCCCGTGAAGCCATGTTCACTTGTTATTTAGTGTTGCGTTCCAAATTTTGTGACGGAAATTTCCGGAATTGTGACGGAAATTCCCGGAATTGTGACTGAATTTCTCGGAATTGTAACGGAAATACCCGGAAACCAGATTTGCAAAAATACCATCGCGCAATTGTACCTTTTTTCCCGGAAGATTCCACCAAATCATTTTTGTTACTTTTTTCTGATGTGTTACTGTTTTTTATGGCTTTGTTTGTAAAATACTCGGAAAATTGCTTTGTTAGTGCAAAAAGTAACACTTGGTTGATCTAGGTATGAAACGTGGTAAACATTATTGACCGTATATGGTTCTGTAACTACTGATCAATGTTAATGGCAACCATTGTTATTGACTACCTTTGTTATTGACCCTAGATGGTGCTTTTAATGGTTGATCTATGTTTATCATATGGGCTTACAATTGGTAGTATAGTTAGTACTGATTCTAACTCGTTGGTGGTTGGATTGACATTGTCTCATTCTTGTCCCTCTTGTACTTGGGGTGGCTGGCTGATTGCCAGGCATATTTTTTCACAGGGAGTGAGACCACTAGCCAGCCGGACTATATTGGTCAACCGTAGCTATTGCCCAACCAACATGCATCATTAAGCATATCGGTCCCCGCAGGAGGCAGAAAAAAAAATTAAGCATATCAGTGAAGCGTGATCACATGGTTCCCCGGTCAGCCATTCTGGTCCTCGATGCCAGGCTCCATTTGACCAAGTGAAGGTGTGTCGGCAAGTGGAACACTCCTGGAGTGCGAGGCCGTTTGGCGGGCACGGGGTTCAGCATACAAAATGCAGCAGACAAGTGTCTGAAGGATTGTAGGAACCTTTGAAACAACAGTCAAGTTATATTTCACCACAGCAGTGATGCAACCCCAAGATTGCTGTGTGATAATAGCATGCGTGCTTATTCTTTCACAGATGGCATTTTCTTCCAACTTCCGAGAAACGGACATGCCAGCACTGACACCTCCTGTATTTATAATTTAGTTTGTCCAATTCTTTCGGTGGTGTATCCGGAAAATGGATGGTAACCGCGAGGTACCACCATAGCTACGGATATCCGAACGTAACATTGCAACATCAACACTGGATCCCATTGGCCGCATGGCATGATGTGGTTGAGCGGTTTCATCTTCCTTGGTTTACCCAAAAGTGTGCGATCCTTTGGGTTGCTTGCTCCATCAATGGAGACCAATGGGGACCTTTGCTGAGAGACGACATATCCTGAGTGCAACTCTGCCGCAGGACACTCTTTCAA
>VSDK01011021.1:0-12657 GCA_009767595.1 Symbiodinium kawagutii | reverse complement strand
TGCACCTCTGCCGCAGGACACTCTTTCAAGGATCTGGCGTGACGATTATCCGCAACACTGCGCTGTTTTGTTCCTTCTCGATTTACCGTTGCTTGGATGTATGGTGCCAAGTGTGGGCAGCGTTCCTCAGCACCGACCAGAAATGATCCCCGATGCTACGTCGCTGTTGGGTCTATTCCAAAGGTGTCAATGCTCGTGGTTATTATCTTAAGAAGTGATTATCCAAGTATCCCTGTATTTAGTGCAGCTATCGTAGGAAAGACCGCTGGTTGGCCAATTTGTTTTGGCCATTTCTAGCAATTGAATGCAAATGAGGCAACATGGGGAAAATCAACGGATTTCTAAACCCTGGGTGTTTTGCCTAACATCCGCAGATGCTACCAATTTCCAGGCTTTTGAAGCCTAAGCATATTGGAACAGCTATGATTTACGGGACCAAATTTTCATCATGTTCACAAGTCTGATAGCCTAATGAGGCATCAGTAGCAAAGGGACCTTGGGAGGGAATTCTTCACCGGGGGAAGCGCTGCAAAGAGAAAGCCACAGAAAAAGAGAAAATGCAGATAGAATAGAAAGAGAGAGAGAGAGAGAATAGAAAATACGAGATGGAAAGAGAGAATGGAGAAAGAGAAGAACCAAAGAGAAAGAAAGTGTATTCTCCCTCCAGGACACTGAGTGTGCTTTTACTTCTATCAAGAGTTTCAGAGTAGCCATCACGTGAACCTAGAAAGAGATGGCAATACAGATCCATGTTCAGGCGGTCCCGGTCAGCACATTTGTCCCATCAGGGTACTTGCTACATGCCGTTCTTGACCCTTTTTTGCTGGTTGCTCCCAATTTCATGCATTGTCCGGCTGGAGCTCAGTGATGGCACCGTCAAAATGAAAAATTGCTTCAGGGTGCTGTGTTCGAGAGCAAACAGGTCGATCGATAATATCAACACGGCAACCCAACGTTTGCCACGCATACCTGGACATTGACCGTCAAACATAGGGTGAGCATTAGCAGCTGGATCTCTCATTACCGTTCATTACCTCCATGGACACCACAGGTTTCCACGCCCTGACTTCACCGGACAGGCGACTTGCTGCCGCACTTCGTATCGAGCGTCTTGCCTACTGCAGATGTGTCCCCTTTTTTGATCATAGTTAGCTAAGTATAGCTAGGGTAACTACTGTAGTTGTCGTACATCACTCTAGCGCATCCAACCTGAGATCAAAACTTGGGGCACCATAGCGCTTTCAGACATCATGATTGAGATGCCATACGATTTGGGTTGACCAAGGCGGATGCCAATGATCAATTGGTGATTTGGTGGGACCTGTGGGTGACAATGTGAGGCATTGGTTGGGATTCTGGCCTTGTGAAGCCTAAAACACCAGTAGGATTCACGATTTCACACTTTGGTTGGAATTTGATGGCTTTCAATCAAGTTCATTCACGAGAATGTTTACCATACCCCATCCATCCCAATTTGCATTCCTGAGCACATCCATTCTTTCCGTACCAGTACCATGGTTCCCCCCTTGGGGCAGTGACATCATGGTAAGGGGTCCTGGATCTCCGGAGGTACGATGATTACACAATCACGTAGCTACACGCTGCCACACATAGCGGTTCACATTTCACAGGGTCTTTTTCGGCAGGTTGATCAACAGTTGATCCAACAACAAACGTATCAAGTTGAACATTTGAAGTGATCCAGTTGAATCCCTTGATCATCAGGTCAGCTCACTCAGCTGGAAGCACCACCTGAGGCGACATTTCGCCTTTCTGGATGGGTGCCATCTGCTCGAACCTTGCATGGCTCACTATTTGGCCCTTGGACCCTTGGCGTTGATGATTCAATTGAACCCTGGTCATCCAATTGATTTGTTACGGAAATGTATGGAAATGGGATCACCAGTGTAGGATATTTGGATCAGGACGGCCCGTCTCATCATCCAGACATGATGTTTTGACTTGCCGGGATGTATCCCCGGTTGTGACGTAGTTGGTCCGAGCGCTCAGACTAGTATTGCTGGATTTTTTTTGCGGCCGGGGTGTGAAAGACAAGTTCCCCAGGCCCCACTTACTTAATTTTCATTTTGAGTAAACCCGTGAATTAGAAAATCTCATTGGCCCCATATTTTGACCTTGCCAATGGCTGCCTCCTTCAAAAACGCTCAATGCTATAGGGATAGCATCCTCCAATCTGACAGCCAAAGCTTTGCCTTCAACCAGGATGTGATCAAAAGTCAACGGCAGAGCGGTAACTATGAGTCCAGGACTGCCATCATAATTGCTTTGGTGTTCGTAGCTATGGTGCTCGTGCTCATGCGGGATGCCTTTGATTTTGCCTTGGATCCTTTTCCTTGAGCAGTCCTTTCCTGTGACGGTCGCGTTTTGTTTGGAAGTGGTGTTTTGAGGTGTTTCGGCCTTGGTCCACTCAACCCGGGCACAGCAACACTTGTCCGAATGGTCCGAACCGTATTTGTTGGTTGTGGCCATGGCTTTCGGAACCTTCAACTTTTCAATCCATCACTCCCTGCAAAGCAGGATACCATGATTGGCACTAGTTACTAGTTAAACAGCCAAGCAGTTGACGGGCGAATCTTAGCACTGAAAAAACATGAAGAAATTCCGCAATTGTCAAGGCTCATGATCGGATGATTTGCTTGAACAGCAGTAAGAAAATATCCATTGTGAGAGCAACATAATGCAACCAAGTGCAACGGCTGATGGTCCATCCATGCCCATCCCAGGCTTTCTCCAAAGGCTAAAGTGACCATGGCATGGGGATCTTACACGTGGTTCATCATGGCTAGTGAGATGGCTATGAATGGTTCATGATGCCGACAGAAGAAATGATCATGTTTAATGAGTGTTAATCGTGGTCATGGATGACTAGTGATGATGGATGATGATGATTGATGATGGTTAATACGATGGTTAATATATGTTAATTACTGATGCATGCCTTGGGCTACTGATCGCCCCTGACGGTTCCCTAAGGATGTTTATTCGGGTTGTCGCCAGGAGCAGTATGTCCTTGCTGCGGGAAGCCTACCACACGCACCGCCTCTTCCGAGGGGTGTTGCCTGGCTTGGCTCGTTCCACGGTTCCATGGCGGCAGATGAAAATCGATGTCCACAATCAGCACGTAGCTTGAAGATCTATGTCCGCAAAATTCAGTCACCCTGGTCACATATGCTTTTCTGTTTCAATGTCACGATAGCTGAAGATAATTGCGGGGTGCCATGAACTTGTGGATCCTCATGCCTCGAGACATGGTGGTGTTCCAAATCAATCAGCCTTCGTCCTGTTCATTGGGGAACGAAGGAGTTTTGCGGGCAATTTTGCTATTCATGCGCGGACCAGAGTGATCGACTACGGTTGGCAACACTTGTAGCATTGATTCTTGTTATACATAGTATGGACGATGCCAATGATACAATTATTCCCAACAGAACCATCACAATTTTTCATTCAGTAGCAGACAGGGGGGTTCATTTTCTATCAGGCACACCAAGAAACGGAGAGTTTCCATTCACCTGTAGCCTGTACGGTAAGAAGCAAATGGTTCAGAAATGATGATGGAGAGTGTTTTTGCCCCTAAAGTGTCGTGGTTCGTTCAAGCAGGACGGTTGAAGCCTACATGGGTTTGCGAAATGCTTGATGTCTAAGCTTTTGGTTATGGCAGCCAGTGATTGATGATTGTTGCTTGTTCGACGGACTTGCCTGTTTTCTTTTAGTGAAAATTCAGCATCGAAACACCTGTACTTTATATGATTGAGATTTTCATGTACTCATTTTTGGGTCATGGAAATTGTACTGATACATGCCCTATCATGTGCGTTTAGTTATTAGGATGTTTGCACCTCTACTTAACATTTTTTTCTAGCATTTCTCTACTTGCATCATCTCCCATGACTGCCCTCGATCCAACTGGTGTTCAGTAGCTCTTGAAATCAGATGATTCTGATGTAGGCTACTGGTTAGTGTTCCATTTAGGCTGCGCTGGTGCATCTGTCAGGTGGCCAATGGCTGCGCCATGGTGGCATACAAGAAGATTGAGGCCAGCGTGTGTGCCAGCTCTTGGGAGCTGCGGCCGAAGCCACAAATCACCAGTTGGTGCAGAAGGGGGGCAGGTTTGGATCGTGCAACTTGTTTGATGGCCTTGATGCATGAGAATTTTTCAGGAAGAAAGTGAATATTTGTTTTGGTAAGAATACATAGCTGGAACAAAGGGCCCATAGAATCCCCGAGATGTATGGTGGGTGCAGGTATGATTAAGTGGCATTCAACCGAATGAATCATCATACCTTCCCTACCTTCAACTGCCATAGGACCATAAACCATTATAAATTATAGACTTAGTATATACACTTAAACCCATGTATACCGTGATCACCCAATATTTAAATATATGTTATTCTTTAATATTGATGAACACATATGAACAATATATCAATATATCATATACCTATAATATGTCAAAACCTTTGGATCACCATACCTTCCCCTAAACCCTCGATCCCACACTTGCTGAACTTCCGAGCGTTTCGGGGCCAGGAGATCGCAGACGTGGCCTTACCCAAATGGCGTTAAGGTGCGGACAAGGGCCAGGATGCCATAGGATGCCATAGGAGGAAGTTCTGTTAGCATAGGTTATCATCGATGATGCAATGGCTGGTTTCAATCAATATGCTTTTTATTTTGGTATTTGTGTTCTTTTGATGCTTCCAATCAATATTTTATTATGGTTCTTGAGTGTTCAACTTGGTGATGGTGGCTTTTGATTGACGAGCATGCTTTTGGAATGGCTAGTAACCACCATCTCAGTAAATGTGTGAACAATGTGTGTTACATCTACCAGTTACACATGCGCAGATGCACAAACAAGTGCGCTTGTTCCGATATGCCAGTAGCTTGTTTATGCACATGTGTGCCTTGCACGCAGATCAGCATCAGGTGACCACATTTGATTTGCATTAATACAACTGTACAATAAACTGGGAAAAATCAACAGCTATTTACAGCATGACTGGGGGTGGTCTATGAACACAGATCTTGCCATGATCTTGCCTTGATCCAAGAGCAGCTCACAGAAGTCAAAAGTTGTGGTTGAGGTGCGGTCCGAGGACTCCAAGTTGATGAGAGCATTGGTCACTGCTTGCCACCAGCAATCATGATCCTAAAACCAATGTTTCATATTGGTGGCTGAATGTTTTCTAACATTCTCACAAACTTAAAGATTGACACAAGGTGCGCTTGTAGCAAGGAGTGAGTTGCAAGCACAAACGAAAGAGGCAAAACAGAAACGCATCAAGACACTTCCCCCGCGAGAATCCCAATGGCCATCGCTGCTGAAAGGTCATGCACGAGTCATGCAGCTCTCCGTCTCTTGTAGAAGGCTGGTTGGATTGATGCTACTGCGGCATTTGGCCACTGCATACGGAAGGTGTTGTGTTTCCTGAATCTAACCATCCAGAATATAGTCGGTTTGACACAGTCCCGGCCCGTGTGAGCAGCGGCGGCAGAAGCCCCGCCCAACGATCTGTGTATTTACACACATTTGAACAGATTGCTCGCATATTTCAGAATATAGCACAGTCACTGCTGTGATTAATTGCTTCTTGGATCATTTGTGCTGACAGACTGATGGGTAGTCAAGTCACAAAATCTGTCATCAACAAGGAGGTAGGGCCAGGTCGGGTAGATGAAGTTCCCGGCAGTCAAGGTGGAAGCAGGGCGGCTACCGTGGATTTTGACCACAGAAATATTTGCCGTGCAAATTAAGTGTGGTCCCCCTAGCTTGCCCAAGGTTCACTCCCCCTGGGCAGAGGGAATTGTTGGTTGACCTCTTCAAGGCTCAGGTTTTGCTTACGAATTAGTTGATCAGCTCATTGATTGGAACGTGCTGCATTAGGATGTCGAAGCATTCAATGTTTCGAGGAATCTTTTGTGGGTTTTGGTAGGTTCTCGATCAGTCCTTGCGTCAGAATGATGCCGCAATCCTTTCATGTAAAGCTTTCTTCGCTGCAACAAGAGGCACAGCTGATCCTTTCTGGAGTTTACTGGGTGAGTTTGGCGATATAGCCGAGCCACCTTCAGTTGGATGTTTGAACTTGATATGGACAAGATCAATCAAGATCATTCATATCGGGAACCGGGAAGATCAAAACTTTCGCTTGTATATAAAGTTGGGGATGTTCAGATACAACTTCACCACCACATACGTTTGGCAGTAAGAAGGTAAGTCATCATCAGTAAGTATCATCTCATGACCCTTGTTTATCTGAACATTCGCTTACCCGACAATCTCCAAGCTCAAATCCGTCCAAGCTGCCATGCTTTCTGTACAGGACGGATTTGTATGGGTCGAATTTATGGCACTACTCTCAGTACGTTGTTTTGTTGCCAAGTAGTCGCCGCTTGTGGGGCCCAAGCTGCCTACACCAGCTTATGCCGTACACTTTTGGCCCAACAAAAGGAGATTGTCCTGATGGCTGATTCTAGTCGTCGTTTCTTCACGGCAACATGTCGTGAAGCAAGGGGTTCAGGGACAATCAGGGGGTTGTCTGAAAGTTGGAGTATTGACTTACTTCCAAGCAAACCCGAAATGTGGCGCATTGTCATGGTCTAAGATTACGTTTCAAGCATGATTAGGCCATTTGTGATGTAGTGTTACGCTGTTGAATTTTGGCAATTAAACATTTTCAGGCATAATAAATATAAAAGGCGTCACGTTTCTACCTGTCGGACACTGGAATTCCATTTCAGCAGCACTCGGAACGGATAACCCAACCATTGAAGGACAACCCCGAGGCTTCAAGGACAAGTGACGTCAAGGACTTGCTTTGGCGTGCTGGGCGCGAAGTCGTCATCCGTAGCTGCAGAGGGTTCTTTCACGGTACGTCGTGGCAGCTGCACATACAGGGCGGATGCGGAAATGAAACCCAACATGTTTCAGCCAATTTTCTGCGCACTGTCGCGATGGTGTTTAAACTCAGTGAGGAAAACCACTTGGAAAACCACTTCTGGGCACATGGGCATTACATGGCATTACCAAAACATAGCAAAACGGTGCAATTATCTTTGTGTCATGTTTTTTTCATAGCAGCTGCCCGTAGTACCTAGAAGACCTTGGGAAGCTACGCATTTTCCAGGCACAAGAGCGCCCTCTTGTCAATTACAGACTTTTGTTGCTATCAAGGCTTTGCATTGGCCTCAGTGGTCATGCTAAATGCAGCCGGGTCAACCATAGAAAGTGTTTCAGATGATCGGCATAATTTGGTAACTGGAATCGTGAATTGATGTCCAATGACCAATTCTGGTGGCCCCTGCGCACATAAAAGTGGAATAAAAGTCATAAACCTTGAAATAGTGATGGAAGTCGGGGAAAAGGATGCGACCTCAGGGCCGGTTGGGTGCTGATGCTGCAGCTTCGCTGGTGGTTTTGGAGATATGAGCCATAGAGCTAGCAGGCCCTAGTAGCTCTAGTCTTGAAGGCGGCTGGTCATCCAACTGACTCATATGTTAGCCCAACCCAGTTGTTGCCAGGTTGTGCAAGCATCAGCTATGGGACTGGCCGATGTAGAACACAACATTCCGTACACCTTCAACACATTCTGCCGAATGTATTGCGTTCCTCGGCGATCAGAGAGGCACGTTGGGTGCAAACACGTTGGCGCTGTAACACTGCAACACTCTAAGGGAGACTTGATTGGAATCGTTTTGATGGGAATCCATTGCCTCGACAGGAGCGGGTCCCACAGGTGGCAGCGCAGATAATATGACGTTTGCACGGAGCAAATTTCGTGATGCCAGGAAGCGGCAAATGAAAGCAGCAATTTCACTTTGATCATGCAGCTATACATAGTCAAAAGAAGCCATTTGTTTGGCCTGAATGGAAACAGTGAGATCACTGAGATCTCCTTAAATGTCGTTTGGGCATCCCAAATCTGATGACATCGGATGACATTGACACAGTCACTACGCAATGGAAGCTGCTGGAAGCTGCTGGCATTTGTAGCTTGGGAGCGACACAGGTGGCATGTCATCCAAGGCAACGAAGCCCTTCATTGCCACTGCTTTGATGAGGTGTGGCATGGTGTGGGTAGAGTGTGCCACACGCGAATGCTGACTGGTTGCACCCTCCCAGTGGCTGGAGTGACTGGATAGGATTTGCAGGGTCAAATCTTGAGAATTCTGGATGAATTGATGGCAAGGACATATAAGGACTATTCAGAACTTTGGTTCTGCATGGTTTTGCAGCGCCCGTTCCCTGCCTCAGATACGTTGAAGAGGGTCGTGCCACTCTAGATGACTGCAGCTTGGCAGGAAGATGTTTGAGTTCAAACTTCAGAGAGAGTCCAGTCACTGGAGTTGTTGGCTACTGTGTACATCTGTGTGCTGTATTGTCATTCATCCCGGCATCGCTCAAAACCACTTGCAGATGTTCATTGATTGTGATTTGAAGATGCAGGACTTAGCGGAGAATTTTTGAGGAACAATGTGTCATTGTATTTTACATTAGACATGGTACATATATAGATATGTTAAGGATTATTAAGGTATCCATATTATTTGTCAAAACGTTTTTATACTGTAGATATGCGTTTGGTGCGGTAGTTTGTTCATAGCACCTTTCACGGTGACAAGTTTCATCAAGTTTCTATGTCAAGAAACAATGCGATAAAATGTGTGCAACAAGAAAGCGACTGTTTCATGCTCGAATGGCCCAAAAGTTTGAGGTTTGACGGACTATATCCCCGAGTTTGCGAATACAAAAGTCCAAGTGGAGCCCTGGCTTTTCCTCCTTCGGCGGACGATTGACCAACACAACTCAACCAGTGAGCATCTAAAGCACGAACCAATCACTGCCATTCCTAGCTGAATGTTTCAGACCTGACAACCTGGAGCAACTTTTTGGATGATGCGCTCTGCCTCTGATTGCGCGGTGCTTGGCGTCGAAGTGACTTGTAGTGACTTTGTGAAGGCATTTCTGGTTCTGGAGATGTCACATCGTAGTAGGAGGGGAAAGCATATCACAATCTCGTTCTAGTTTGTTCATGGTCATTTAATGTCATTTACATGTGTGCACTCTTCCTTAAACTTGCGATTGGGAAAAGATATCGACACCCAAAAGGAACCAGACCGAGGCTGCTGCTTGCCAGGCACTAGGATGTATGTGGACCGTATATAGTCGCATAAGCTTGTCTCATTTACAGCTTTTACCAGTATTGATCACTTTCTCTGTGCTTGCCAAGCTCGCGGTATTACATGGCGAAAAAGACCTAAAAAGGGCGACTGTGTCTCTGCCTAAGGAGAAGACACACAAGCTGGTGACACCCAAAAGACCCATTCTGCTGCGGCATTTGCTCAGTCACCTGTCAGGACAGAACATGGAGAGGGCGGAACAATAGCTGTTGGCTGTTGTGACGGTGGGCTTTGCTGCATGAGGTTGCCTTTTGGGTTGGCTGTTGAAACTTGAAGATGGCAGTGCATTTAGCCATTGTGTCCATGGTGGTGAACATGCAAATCAGATCAAATCATCGCAAGCATTGAAAAGTTACAAGCTATCAATGGTTTCGTCAAGCCGTGGATCAGAGTTTCTTAGCAGGGACGACCTCTCGCATTCACAAGTTGCAGCAGAGTCTTGCCAAAAGGGTGCTTCGTCCCAGCGTGCAGGAATCGGGTATGCGCCAGATTTGGGTGACCCCATCGAAGATGACATCACCCAAGCTTATTGGAACTTGCAGCAGAATGTGCTCTTTGGACAGCATGACCCATTGGCGCTATAAATTAAGATGAAAACTAGCTGAAGCTAGTACTAGTACTCGTTCATATCTGGTAAAATTATGCTAGTGATTGTTTTAGAGATGTTTGCGGTACTTAGTGAATTGATCTACCGACGGTCTCTTTGGATATAAGTTCCTGTAAGTGAAGTCCCGCCTTTGGCAAACCTGTGGTTGTGGCCACTTGGCCCCTAGAACTTGCATCGCAGGCATCAAGAAACATAGGTTGATGTAGCATGATGTAGCCGCTATTGGTGACCCAAAGGTTTACGAGAGGTCATCAGGTCGGAGCTGTGAATTTTGTGAGACTCCTTTGGCTTTCAACCACTCTATGTCGCCCTCAGGCAAAAGAAAAAGATCAAGAATCTCGCCACATTTGCTCGTGAACTGGCCAAGATTCCTTTGTGCGATCATCCAGGGCCTCTCGGTTGCGCCGGGTTGCAGGGAGACACAAAAACATGTCATAGCAGAATTCCGCACTTGTATGCAAAAGATTCTGGAATTACACAGTGACAGATACCTCTTTCAACGTACCAACCTGACTGTGATGTGCCACATCCATGGCATGTTCATTGCGTCATTTGCACCACAAATCTTTGAAAGGAGGGGTGTGCGAATCATGTTCTGGGTGTTCCAGCCTGAGACTGAGATCAGGTAGCTCGAGCTCCATTGTTGTACATATTCTCTTGGGTTCCATTTGGTATTTTGGTTTCATTTGGCAAGATCGTGGGCCCCTTGATTTTATAGACCATTTTTAGTTCACCAGTGCTTCTACAAGCTTTACGTATGTTTATGTGGCTTCATCTCAGGGAGGCTGGCTTTATACCGGTATTGCGCTTTGGGGCAACATGGCCTATGGCATTCATTGCATATGCAATCCTGTGTTTTTTCATGTACGCATCACACTATGAGATAATCAGTTGCAAGCAGCCTCAACTGCGGGTAGCATGTGCTTGAGCCTATGTTGGGCCAAGTCTATGTTGGATCAATTTGGGGGGCGGAGTCCAAAGGTTGAGGTTGGGGGCTTTTCCTGTTCGCATTGCAATCCTGGAGAGACAGAAGGCCACCTAGATTTACTTGTGTCTTTTGTGCCTTTTGACTTCATTTGGTTTTGCTGCCCTTCCCTCCAAGAATCCATTTCAGTGCCCCAGGGGTATCATGGGATGTGGACCAGGGTGGATACCTGGAATCCACCCTAGATCCAGTTGGAATGAACGGTCTACAACCCGAGATGTTCAGGAGAGATCTTGGGTTACCAGTTTGGTCCAACAGGGGGTGAGAACCAAGGAGTGTTTCCCAATGAATCTCCCCGATAATGCTGCGAATTGGCTTAGCCACCAATTTTGCACATGTTCAACCCAACGTCGCACACAGATTCGTGCTCAGGAACGAGTACATCTATGGTTACTCTTTTGACGTCCTTGGCCGCGTTTTAGAGGTGATTGGAAGAAAAAGTCTTGACAAGGTCAGCCTGGCATGGATTTTTGTGCTTGACTTACCCAAACAAAGAACGTTAAATCGAGCAAACAAGCAACAAGAAAGTCATGTTGCGCCACGGGCCATTTCAGGAATGGCCATGTCTTAGTATCAAGTCTGCTCTGTATTCAACCCAATTGTTTTTTTTTTGCACGTCGTTACCCCGGGGTTGAAGTGATCAAGTGTCTCACCCCTGCAGCACGCACCCCATCTGTCCAAACGTCAGGTGTTGTTCGAGAAGGTGTTTCAACCATTGAAGATGCTGGAGACCCTATGCCGGCTTCGCATGCTGACATTGGCATGGGTGGAGGGAGAGAAGTCTGTTGAGAAGATGCAGCAATGGAAACGGAACGCCAAATAGTTGCTTTGCTACTACATCTAAATTATATTTGGGGTTCCGTTTTCAATCTTTACGGAGAATGAACGAACAAAACAAATTTCATGCCAGGAGATGAACAAGATCATTTGGGGATTGTTGGGAGTTTGTAATCATTTGTGGGCACACTCAGCCTCAAATGGGTTTGTCGTTGTACTCCGTACGTGGGGTAGTTATCTTCGCTTGGTAATGACTATCCATGTTGCACCCCATGGGCTGTGGCAGTTTTTGACTGTTTTAGGACCTGTGGGAACCGCAGACATCTCAGACATCCCCAGACCAAAGATCATTCGGAAGCTCCTAATGACTGCTGCAGGACACGAAATGGGCCTTGAAGCAGAGTGAACTGCCCAGATTGGCAGCTTGCGGCTTGGGTTCAAACGTGTGCCCCCAGCCACTTCCTTTGGCAGCTGCAGTTTTGGATGCCCAAGAAGGTGACCACCAGTGCATGTTCGGGGAAATCAAATCACAACGATATCACAGAGAGCACTGCGTCAGTAACCGTCAGTAGTGATCTTGGTTTACCCTTCCCAGAGGTTGAAGAGTGGGTAGCAGATGTGGCGCCAAGATGTGCCAAGATGTGCCAATGGAATTGCACCAAATCGTCACTTTCAGCAAGGAACCAGCACCGAAGTTAATTGGCATACTTGTGCAATCTTGTGCACCACTACAGGGTACTGGATTACAGCAATAGAAACAATCAGCATAACCACACCGACAACAGGAACCTTAAATAAATGCTGTGAGCAATTGAGCACAACATCTTCCCAATACTCTCCACTGCTTACTTGCCTGATGATTTTCGGGCGACACATGGCTGCTTCCATGGACAACAAGTCTTTGTTTTCCATGCCATCTCCAAAGATCTCTGGGCTATGTGTGAACTTGACCGTACTCATGGGTGGCGCTGGGCAACAACCAGAAGTTCTCCTGACCTGGCTGGCTTTCTGAATGCTCTTCATCTGTGCCTCCAACGATGGGGTCATGCAAGCACGTTTCATTGTAGATGTTTGCTGGATTTGG
>VSDK01011008.1:465114-494329 GCA_009767595.1 Symbiodinium kawagutii | reverse complement strand
AATAAAAATGAAATAAATTTTCCAAATTCGTTTTTCACCGTGATGTATTATTTGTACTACTCAAAGTTATAATCTGAAATTTTGTTTAGATTATTTTATTATTAATGTATTTTTTTATTTTTTTTATACAAAAAATTACAATATTTAGTTATATATATGCAACCATTAGGCAAACCCCCTTGATACAAACCCCACCCAAGCAAGTGATGTCATTACAGGTAGTGAGTTCAGCACTTGGGAAAAAGGTGCAGGCAAAGATTTTACAAAGCCAAATCAATTTCAAAATATATGTCTGTTCAGCACTTGGGAAAGAGGTGCAGGCAAAGATTTTACACAGCCAAACCAATTTCAGAATATATGTCTGCCCATCACTTCGCACAGTCACAGGGGTAGATGCATCCAATACACACCCCAGACTGCCAGAAGAGTTCTGTAAGGGCAGCCTACCCAAAAGGCACATGTCAACTGCAAGCCTGGGATATCTCAGTGTCAAGGCCACACTGCAGAACATGCTGGCAACTCTTTTTTGCTTTTTTTGCCTTCTGCAAATGTATGCTGTCAAATTGAGTGCCAACCTATCTTGCCAGTGCCAGTCCTCCAAAAGTTTCAAATGGGCATGTTCAAATGTGCCACAGGACAGTGCCACCAGCAGCCTCCACCAGTGAGCCTTCAATACCTCACTGCATCCCCCAAGCCCTTGATGGTGGGCTCCAGCATTTCAAAGACTTCTGAAGATACATCTCCAGGAGCCTGCTCCACCTGGCCAAGAGGAAGAGGGTAGAGGTGCTTGCAAACCTGCCACTTTTCCCAATTGAATTTGTGAACCTCTCTCAATGCATCCTTCCAAGGCTTCCTGAGGGCAAAGCTGACAGTCATTGTCTTCTGTGCAAACTTCCCCTTCAAGGAAGAGCTCTCCACTGGATACCTGGATGTGAACCTGTGGTCTTGGAAGGAAATGCCCAGTCTGCAGCCTGGAGGTGCCAACAAGCCAAGGATCTCTTCAGGGGATTTCTGTGCTTCCCTCCTTGGTGCCTTGGAAGGGCGCTCTCCAGGGCCAGGAGATGCAACCAAAGCTGATGGAGTTGCTGGTGCAGGGGCAGGGGGTGGAACAGCATCTTGTGGTGGTGGGTGGCTTCCTGAAGATGCTGCTGGAGCTTCTGGCATTCTAGCATCAGGAGCTGCCTCCCCCTCCTGTTTCCCCAGCTTCTTGGCCAAAGCTTTTGACCTGTTGAGCAATGAAGCCACCAACCCTTTGGCCTTTGCCTTGGGTTTGGCTTTTGCTTTGGCCTTTCCCTTGGCCCTACCCCTTTTCTTTGTTTCCACAGGCAAGTCTTTGGCTGCAGCCTGTTTCAGCCTGCGGTTCTTTTTCTTTTCTTTGTACTCTTTGAGATCCTGCTTGTTGCCATCCTCCTGACCTAGCTCTGAAAGCACTTCTGAGAAGTCAGAATCCATGTCCTCCTCCACAACTTTCTCTTTGACTACCACATGGGTCCTGGCAATGCCTTGCAAATGCTCAGGCAGAATCACTTGAATGAGATGCTCATGCAACTTCTTCTTGGAAGCCTGGCCTGGTGGCATGCTGGCCCCCATCAGCTTGAGCAATGCTTTCATCCTGTCAAATGTGATTCTGTGTCCATTGACCAAGGCAGCCCAATGCAAAGGCAAAGGCTCCCCTGCCTGGGCCCAAACAACAGGTCCCTTGTCCTCTCCCCTCAAGAGAGGCTGCACAGGCACTTCCAACCAATCTTCCAAAGCCAGAACATAATGCCACCCCACACTCTCCCTGGCAGGCAAGAGTTCATAGATTGGTGCCCCCTTGAGGGTGCCAACTTGCATCAGATGCCCCATGAAGCCAAAGTCACCAGCAGCCATCACCCTCAGCAAAATACCAGAAGACCTCTGTGCCAAAGTGGCACCTGGTCTGGCAAGGGTAGAAAGCCATGAAGCATTCACTGACACCTGGCCTTTCAGTTTTTCCCAGTAATGAAAGAACCAAGTTGTGGCACTCACTGACTGGAACAAAGAAGCTGGAGCTGGGGATGGCCAGTTGTTGTCTTTGTTCTTTGGTGCCATGAGATCCTGGATGCTTTTTGGCATGCTGTGGGTGCTGCTCTTCAAAGAGGACACAACTGCCATCTTCCATTGACTCTTCCATTGCTTGCCAACAGCCTTGTCCACAGAGGATGCCTTCACACAGGGCACTTTCCTTTCCTCCAAGGCTCCACTCTTCAAGGCTGTGGCAAAGATCTTGGTGTTGGAAAATGACTTGGCTTTTGATGCTCTAAACAGGTCCCTCCCATGTTGATGAACATTCTCAATGACCCTGGAGTCACCAAGGGTCTGGCCCAGGACCTTCATCAGCTTCCTGGCAGCACTGCCATCAGTGCAAAAAGCCTTCTTGTCCTCATCTTGTTCAAAAGCCATGAGGATGCACCTGATGAGAGGGTTGTGCCTCCAATGCATAAATGCCAAAGGCTGGATGTCAGCCCCAGCATTCATGGCACCTTCTGCCTCAAGCAAATAGTGGAAATGCTTCAAAGCCAATTTGTGGGCACTCATGGCTATCTCCAAGCCTGGGAACAGGATGTGGTAGTAAAGCCCAGGTGGCATGCAATGAAAGGATGCCAAAGACATTGTCCTTGTTTCCACCAAATGATTCAGCAAGTCGATGTGCCACTCCAAGGCTTGTGGGTGTCCAATGAACTTGGGGTAGAGGTGGGTGAGGTGCCTCTCATCATGCAAGCTGGTTTTCAGAATTTCCACAAGCTCCATTGCCCAGAACTTTGTGTGTGCACAGGAAATATTCATTTCCAGGACATGCAATGGAGAAAGCACCTCCCTGGCCCTAGCTGCAAACAGCTCCCAGCTGCTCTTCCCCACAGAGAGAATGATATCCCTGACAGCAAGGGAGTGGCTACTAATCAGGGTAGGGGCTAACTTCCATGAGCCCTTGCGCTTCTTAAGTTCTTGCAATTGCTTGTGGTCATCTTTGTGCTCAGCCACCTCTGGATGGGTCACCTCCTCTGCTGAATCCTCACCATCATGCTGAAGGCTGTCTTCAAGTACCATCTTGAGGGCCCACATGTCACCTTTGTAGAACTGCATGCTCTCAAACCAGCTAAACCACCTCATCAGCTTGATGAGGGGTCCCTTGTTGAGGCAATTGTTCATGCCCATGAGGGAGTCAAAGAGCAGCTGGGCCTCTTCACTGCTCCTTGGTTCAGGCATCCTCCTTTCTTGGGCAATCAGGTGACAATACTTCTGGAAGGACTCAGAATTGATATTCCTGGTGTCTACATACTCCTGGAGTCTGGCCCTTTTTTTGTAGAACCAGGCTGAGCTCCCAAAAGGCCCAAAATTCAAGTTGGCAACTAAAGTAAGCTGCAGCACATGCTTCCAGGCTTTGCAGGCTGATCTCTTAAAAGCAAGCTTTAGATCATTCCATGTTCGATGAAATGGATCAAACTGGGGCCACATCAGCAAGGCACCTTTGCTGTAGGCCAGGAAATTTAAAGCTGCTTGGTTGTTTGGTCCCTGGTCTGAGATTGAGACCAGACAAGGTAGATCAGCCAAGTTGATGGTTGGTGGCACTTCAGGCACAGTCTCAGCAGTACTGGTGGAAACAATGTAGTACTTGCCATCATTTCCTTTCAGCCTGATCTCATCAGCCTTCAGTGGCCTGCAAAGTAAGCCAGCAGGGACTTCAAAGTCTACCAAGCTGCTACCAATGCTTCTCAAAGCAGCACTCAGCCCCCTGATCTCTCTGAAGCCTTCTACCCTGCTGAGCTTTTTCTGCCTGGCCAAATCCAAGAAAGAGATGTCCAGCTCTGAGATCATGACTTGTGTCAGCTGCTGGCTGCAGAGGTACCCTGCTTTGTGCTTGAAGGGACTGTAAGCAATGCCTACAAAAGTGTCCTTTCCACCATAAGTACTTGGATCCCAGCTAACACTCAATTGTTTGCAACCACCAAGCTCTTGCTCCAACACCTTCATGTGCAGCAAGCAGTCCATGTACTCCTCAAAGGTCAGCATCCTGTTTGTAGACCCACCCAGCTCTCCATGGCTTCTG
Source organism: Symbiodinium kawagutii (assembly GCA_009767595.1). Classification (NCBI taxonomy): domain Eukaryota; class Dinophyceae; order Suessiales; family Symbiodiniaceae; genus Symbiodinium; species Symbiodinium kawagutii. The sequence goes on along the minus strand of VSDK01011008.1, from coordinate 490,260 downwards.
GCCACCCTCATTCTATGGACTTTTTCTCTTTGGAGTTTCCTCAAAAGAAGGACTTTGTTGGCAGGGTCTGCCATCTTCCTGATGAACCCAGCCTTTGTCCTCAAAGATGGGAGCATCTGCAAAGCCTGGTTGGCCAAGTCTTGTGCCACAAAGGACAGCCAATCACCAGTCTTCACAACCAGTTCAGGCAAGCATTGAGCACCAAAGCACAGCCACAAGTTTTGGCCATGCATCTTCAGCTTCTGGTTGCAGAAGAGGTATGCCAAAAACAACCAAACATCTTGAAAGGTTGCATTGCCAGGTGCTGAAGAAATGCACTTGTTCATCCACATCTTTCTGCCAAGCTTGCCCCAGAGTGAAAGAGCACCAGGGCAAAGATCAAGCAATTTTGCCCAATCATTTGTCAAGCCAGCCTGATTAAAGGCAAGCTGTTGGCAGTACAAGTGACCATCCTGGGCAATCACCATGCCCATCATGATCAGAGGTGCCTGCTGTGCAGCAAAGTTGAAAGCCATGAGGGCCATGTCCAGCATCAGGCCAAATGCCTTCACTTTGCACATGTTCTTCAAAGTTCTGTTCTTCAAAAGCCACAGCAAGATCCCAAAGAAGCCTCTAGACCCCACTGTGTGCTCATTCCAAAGGGTTTGGTCTTGAGGCCCTTCTTGGATGGCACCTCTGTAGAGGAACTGTGACTTTGGAATTTGCAGATCACTGAAGTGCTGCAGAATGGATTCCCTGTTGTCTCTCAACAATCTCCCAGGCTGCTTCTCAATGCCACATTTGTCATGGACCCTTGCCCACTGCCACTCAGCCTGGCCATCCTTTGTCAGGTAGGCCCTTTGCTGGGTGTGTGTGACTGTGGCCACTGGGTATGGGAGCTCCAACACTTCCAACCCATCTTTGTCCACCAGCACAGGTTTCAAGTGGGCTTGTTGAGGGCCATGTTCCAAACCAAAGGAAGAAGCTCCAGTAGCTACCAATGATGAGGAGGGCTCCTCTACCATGATGGAAAGCAAAGCAGAAGGCAAGGAAGAAGCAAAAGCAGCAAGGCTGGGCTGGGCAGGCTCTTGAGCCATGGGTGGGGCAGAAAAACCTTTGCTGACAGGGTTCAAAAAGCCAGTGATGGTCCAGGCAAGAGATGTCCATGTCATCCTCAGCACCAACCATAACTAGCCCTGGTGATGACAAAGAGTTTCTGCAGGCTGCCAGCTCACCAAACTGAAGGAATACCTAGCATGTTCTTTCAATCTTTCAACTCAATGTGGCCCAGCATGCCAATGGAAGCTGCTGAGTCAGCAGAGTACAGTCAATGTGTTCCATGTTGAAAACTGCAGTGAGCCCAGAATAACAAGACATTGGTCAAAACTAAAGTTTGTGGTTGGCCAAACTATTTTTCATCATCTTATCATATGATAGATACACCTACCACCTCCTGAAGAATTGCTGGATCTTGGCCTAAACACAAAAACAATTTCCTGCCATCTTTTGATTCTGCCATCACTCAAGTAGAGTAAAATACAATCCTTATGTTTGATGATCTGATCTTGAAATAGCATTACCTTATGCCCCAGGAACTAACTAGATGACATGGTTCTTCAGGGCTGTGGTTTGCAAGCCCTCCCAAACTCAAGTGGCCCCCATGTGCCATAGCCCAGTGGTGGCCAAGCACATGCCACCAAGAAACAGGCCCTTTAGTGACTGAAGTCACCAAAAAGCCCAAAGGCCCTGCAGTCACACAACTCCTTCCTGTGCTCCTTGAAACTCTTCAGACTGAAGTCCCAGCTGAACCACTCAAAGGCCAGCTCGTACAGCCTCAAGTGGGCCATAATGCATAGTTTAGCAGCCCAACTTCCACTAGGTATTATTATATAATTAACTCAATGAATGGATACATGAAATGACAATGAATCATATGAATGAATAAATGAATGAACACTGAAGGCATACATGATTACTATGACTGAACAATTGAAGGAATAAATGAATAATATGAATCAGCAAAATGAAACAATAGATAAGTAGATAAATGAAGATGAATGAATGAGTAAGTGAATATATGCATGAATGAATTCAAAAGTGTATGCATGACTGCATGATTGTAAACCTTTAGTAAGTAAGGGTGGCTGATCAGTCAACCAATCCAATCACTTCATAATAATTGTTGATAGTTGAATAGTCATCATAACATAGTAACATAATAGGTGATAAACCCCTTCCAAAACAAGTTTCTTAATATCAGCATGGCCTCTCCTGATGAGTGTCATGCCATCAAACAAGGGATTGGCATTAGTCTGTAGTCAAGCCTGGACTGGGTTGGTGTGAAATGGAGATTTGAATATCAAATCCATCTTGGGTTGGTGGATTGAACCACTGAACAACCAATGTGTTTATGTGACTTGGTTGCTTGATTGGTTACTTACTGGATTGATTGATTGATTGACTGGTTGGTTTATTATTAATTATTAATTATTACTGGCTGGTTGCTGGATTGATTGATTGATTGAATGGTTGATTGATTGATTGTTAGATTGATTGTTTGATTGAATGGCTGATTGGTTGATTGATTGGTTACATTGATTGATGGATGATGAATGATTGGTTGATTGATTAATTGGTTTTTTGATTGATTGATTGATTGGTTGATTGATTGATTGATTGATTGATTGATGGATTGGATTCAATGATTGGATTGGATTGGATTGATTGATCTAATGATTTGATTTGATTGATTGGTTGGATTGCATTGATTGATCTAATTCCATTAAACTTTAATTGACTGGATTGATTGATTGATGATTATCTGATTGATTGATTGATTGATTGATTGTGATTGGTTGATTGGTTGATTTATTTTATGGGTTTTTTGATTGATTGAATATTGGTCAATTGATTGGTTGAGCAATGGCTGATTGATTGGTTGATTGGTTGAGCAATGGCTGATTGATTATTTGATTGATTGATTGGTTGAGCAATGGCTGATTGATTGATTGATTGATTGATTAAATATTGATTGACAGATTTTGGTATGCTGCTGGAGTGTTTATGTTGATTGGTTTTGGCTGGTTGGTTGGTTGATTGGTTGGTTGGATAATTGGTGGGTTAATTGAATCAATGAATGGTGAATGGCTTGGATTGGTTGGTTGAACTAACTAGATTCATTGGTTGGCTGGCTGGCTGGCTGCCTGCTCCAACAATTGATTGATCAAATGGATGGGCCCATTCAAAAATAATTGGTTGAATAAATATCTGCCAAAGGCCTGGTTGATTGATTGGCTGGTTAATTCTGATTAGCTATAAATATGAAATTGATGCTATGGCATTCATTATCCATTTCAACCATGAATAGAGGGAACTGGGTGTGATACTGCCATGATTATTGAATGTCTTCATCTCACCACCCAGTTGAATCCCAGCTGTCAACCCAGAACCAAGACACACATCCAAGCCCAGGTGTGCCAAGGCACTTGCCACATCGAACACATTTGCTGCAGTCAATGCACATGGAGTTCTTCAAGTAGTTGATGGAGTGCAATGGCTGTGGTGAAAACCTCTTGGTATGGATGCAGCCAGCCAACATGAAGGATGTGGCTGGAAGACAATGGCACCACCCCCTGATATTGGGTGCATCATCACTACCTAGCTCCCATTGTCCCCTGAACTCAGAGCACATGGCCAAATGATAGTGCTTAGCCAACACAAAAGCCTGGGAAGTGGGTGGAGTCTGCATGCCAGGAGTGTAGTGCATTTCTTGGATCACATCAATCATCAACTGCTTGACCTTGGTCTTGTAAGTTGGTTTGCCAAAGACTTTCACCAACTTCTTGCCAAATCTGTCGTTCATGCCCTCCTTCATCAGTCCCATGGTGGAGATCTGGTCATACTCTTTACTTGTCAGACCTGTGTTTCTAATCCTCACTGCAGTCTCATGGTCCCACAAGGCATCCCTTTGTTTTTCATCTTCTGAAACCTCCCAGTCCATCTCTTCCACAGCATCAGGCTCAACCCCTGGACCACCCCACTTCTCTTCATCCCAAACTACTAGGGTGCCATTGTCATCGAAATACTGCCAACCATGTGTGTCATTCCAACCCCAGTGCTTGTCATAGAAGTTCCAGTGGAGGGCCTTCCACCACTCACCATTCTGCCCACTGCTGCTGGAAGCTGCTGCTGCTTCTGAAGGGGGCATCTTACCTGAGCAATTGAATGGATAGGTGGGACATTTTACATATCAGCTCACTCATGATATGCAATCATGTTAGGGGGTGATATCTCTAATATCTAATTTAATAACCTAAGAAAAAACTCACATGGTTCAATGAAGTGGTATAATCCCTTTTTTGCCCCTAGCATCACTGGTAAAAGCCCTTTGGTTACTTGGTCACCCTCAGGTTGGATTTCCCTCTTTTGCCCCTGACTATCTTGTAAGTTCTTACCTATTCCCTACCACTCCCTGTTGGTTCCTGCTTCTGCCCCTGGCTGGCTCTACTCCATGTTCATCACATTGTGTCCTTTATCTACAGGTTGTGCACTCAGTTTGTAGTTTTATTATATGATTCTCTAGTTGTTCCCTGTTCATTCCCTGTTCATTCCCTCCTTCCCTGTTCATTCCCTGATCATTCCCTGTTCATTCCCTGTTCATTCCCTGTTCATTCCCTGTTCATTCCCGATTTTGGGGATTGCCTGCTGGATGATTTTTTTTATAAACCTTAAATGGCTTCATCTAAACAGAATGCTGCCCATTTTTTTTTGCTTTTTTTCCTGTTTTTGCCCCTGTTTTCTTACACTTTTTTCAAGATGTACAAAATTGATGCTCCCAAGGCAAACTTACCATCTTCACTTGTGCACTCAAATGGGTTAGTTTTAACATTATTGTAGAAACATGTGTTATTTCCCTACTTTTTCCCTTATTTTACAATCTTGTTTTAACTTTCACAGAATTCATGCTTTTAAAACAAGGTTGCTTAATAATAATAGTGAATGTTTTAGGATGGACTACTGATCAGCCACCAAACATTTAAAACCTTAAGTTGGATCACACCACAGTGGTACTCCAATAATAATACAAATTGTTTTTGGTTATTGGAACCTATGGCATCATGGACTTCTTAGATTAAACCACTGAAACATATTTTGGCAACCATGAATGCTTGGATGCCAGTAACTAAGAACCAATAGGTATGATTAACAGCCATACCACTTGCAGCCCTCAGCTAAACCCTTGGGCCACCTCTGACCACCCATTGGTGGATCCAAGCCAGGCCACTCTCCACTGGCATCCTCACTGACTGTAGCCAAGCTGTCCTCAGAAGCCAGGCCATGAAGCCATGAAGCCAGGCCATTGAAATGCCCATATAATAGATATATAAATATATATATATATATATGTGTGTGTGTGTGGGCATTTACAAAACCAAAAGAACATCATTCATGCCAAATGACTTTGGTATACTCAAAGACTTCATTATGCAATATCATCTGCTTGGTCTGTGTGCTGCATGGCATCAACCAACACAGGCATACACAAATGTTTATATTGCATAAACAAAGAATTATACACATGCACATTTCATATATTCATACCTGAGGCCAGCAGCAATTAACAAACATGGTAAATACTTTATGCACCATTCTACTAAAACAAGAGTAAACCTGATCATGGCATACTCAACACATTAAGGACCAGACTGGGCAAATGCAACCAAACACACATTCACTGAACACAAACAATTGTTCCATAAATGCCTTTGAAATAGTGATTGTAAATATTATACCCATGCCAGCATAGAAGACCACAACACATATGAAGTCAATAAATCAACCCACAAATGCATACCCACAAAGCTTTTCCACAAGACTCAAACAATGAATGGATGGGTAGAGATTGCATACAAAGGGAAATAAGTAAGCAAACACACAGTTCAACCAAAAGTTGGGTGCACCCTGTCCTAACCCCAGCAATTGAGCAACCACATTAGGAAGCATAACAATGCCTACAGCAACCAGTGGGGAGCAATAATAATAAACCATGTGCATGGAGCAATAAACCACTCAACAAACCCATAAAAACTGAATGAGTAGATGCCAAATGCCCACTTAATAGCCAGGTGGCCCATGAACAGCATTTTCATTGGAATCAAAAACACCCCCACAACCAAATAGATACACATTACTGATATATGGTACTTGTTCACTCCATGTGTATGGTTGTGCCTTCCAGCACACAGTGCACACATGACCCTGAATTGCAACCTGTTATATGGCATACAACATTTATATATTTGTGGTGGGTTTGATGCCCCACCTGCTGCCCCCATGCTGCTGACAAGCAACAAGTGCCTGCCAATGGTCCAGCAAGCCAGGCAGCAGGAGAGCAGGTGAATGGCAACTAAATAGCTGCCAAACTGATCTGGAGGGGGGTGGCACAAAAGCCTACATTTGAGCCCAGCCATCATCAGCATATGCTCTGTTAAACACCAAATGGTAACCAACCATGTACAGTGCAAAAGAAAGCCAAGTGCAAAGAACTTTAGTGAGTGATACCTTCACCCTGGCTGAGTCATGGTTTGAATTCACCCCCAAGCCTTTCACCATCTCATGCAACATGCCCCAGATTATTGCAAGCTTCATGTCATCATGTCATCACTGTCCATTTGCTATTCTTACAAATTAAATCAGCCACTGCCAGTCAATCAGTCACCAGATTTTCCCTGCTGGGTAGCAGCACAAAAGTTAGAAAGCCAGAGTCTGGTCCAAGGGCTGTGCCTTGTCCATTGACATGGATTGTCACCTGAGGTGCTGGTGCTACACTGGGAGTGCCACAGCACTGGTCCCCTAATAGAACAGCTGTCTAGGTGGTCATGACTAATTGTATTGTTGTCATTTAGCCATTGCTTGAATGAAACCATGGGTGGCCTACTGTATGTTCTGCTGGCCTTGTTCTTGCTATTGCCTAAACACACAGAAGGGGGTAAGTGCTGAGGGATCTGACTAATGATGCTCCCACACCAGTTGCTGGACAAGCTCATTGCTTGATCATGCCCAGCTCAGCTGCCAGCAGCACTGTCCTTGGTGAACTCAGGTTGGAACCCAGCCTTTCACTGAACCAATGGTTGGTTTATGAAAGCTTGGGCATGGCATTGGGGCAGGTCACATTACAAGTAGTCCAGGGCTGGAAGTGTTGGCTTCCCCATGTTGGAGACAAAGCTAAATCTGAAACCATTTCTGGCTGGGTTGCTGTGGGCCCCCTCTTGGTGCTCACACCTATCAATCATCCTCATCAACATCACCACCATCATCATCATCATCACCCCCCTATCATCATCACCATCACCAACACCATCATCTTCACCTTCACCTTCACCATCACCCCCATCACCATCCCCATCCTCATTGATCATGATCATCATCCCCCCATCTTCATCACCATCACACTCATCATCAGCCCCACCATCATCATCACCACCAGCCTGGTCACCATCCTTATCATCATAACCATCATCATCACCATCATTTTCACCATCTTGCTCATCATCACCACAAGCATCATCATCATCATCATCCTCATCCTCATCATCATCATCATCATCACCATCATCATCATCATCATCTTATTCATACCCATCATCACCATACTCATTACCATCATCTTCATCATCACCCATCTTCATCATCACCCATCTTCACCAATCTTCATCACCATCATCACTACCACTATCTACATCTCCATCTCCATCTCCATCTCCATCTCCATCATCATCATCATCATCATCATCATCATCATCATCATCTCTCATCATCATCATCATCATCATCATCATCACCATCATCATCATCATCATCATCATCATCATCATCATCATCTCTCATCTTCATCATTATCACCCATCTTCATCATCACCATCATCATCATCATCATCATCATCTCTCATCTTCATCATTATCACCCATCTTCACCCCATCTTCATCACCATCATCATTACCATGATCTTCATCATCATCATCATCATCATCACCCCATCCTCATCACCATCACCATTATCATCATCATCACCCATCTTCATCATCATCACCATTACCATCTTCACCCCATCCTCATCACCATCATCATCATCATCTTCTTCTTCATCATCATCACCATCACATTGCCATGAATAAACACCAAGGTGCCTCTGCTTGCTGCTTTCTCTGCTGAATTGCCTTGTCCATAGCACCAGCCTCGAAAAGCTGTCCTCAGTAGGCATAGCTGGCTTGATGAATGACCAATGGTACTGGCTGCTTGACAAATAGCTGTTATAGTACACATGTTCTTGCATTCTTACTCACTGCACATGTCCACTCCTTTGCCAGCAGCCCCACTCACTACATTTGTGGCCAGGTTCCCACTGCAGCTGTTGTAGTTGCATCTTGCTGTGGGCCAGCCCTGGCCAGTGGTAGCTCTGAAATGGTGAAGTCTTCTGAATGCTGCTGCAGCTGCTGTTCCTGCTGTTGCCAGGCAATTGGGACCCCACCACCTTCCCAGCCCATTGGAGCCCCACCAACCCATGCCTGGCCCATTTCTGCTTCCAAGCCTGCACCTTCTCCAGCCCATGCATCACCACCACCACTTTCCTCTTCACCATCAGCACTCCACATTCCTTCTCCACCACCACCAAAGCCATCCTCCCTTGGAGCCTCATGTCCACCCAAGCCACCCCACCCACCACCACTGCCATCATCGAAGCTTTCAAAGAAGGGGGTACCACCACCACCTCCCTGGAATTCAAAGCCACCTGCACCACCACCATACTGGCTCTCCCACTCACCACTCCCACCACCAACTCCCCATCCACCAGTGACATGTTCACCATCCACCACCATTTCCATAGATTGAGGTTCATGTACCTCTGAAGCAAAGGCAGCCTCCACTGAATCTCCCACTGCAGGATCATTGCCACCACTGCCACCATTGTCGCCACCCACAGCAGATCCACCCCCATGACCATTTTCCATTTGATGCCCACCACCATTGGCACCCTCATGGACACCATCCACACCATTGCCACCCACTGCAGGCTCACCACCATGACCACTTTCCATTGAAAGCCCACCACCATTGCCAGCATTGGCATCCCTCACTGAAAGACCACTGCCACCATTGCCATCATGGGGGTCCTCCACACCATTGTCCTCCACTGTAGCCCCATTGCCATCCTGTGAAGGCACACCAGTGCCACCATTGCCATTCTCCACACCACCACCATGGTCCATTGGATGCCCACCACCATTGCCACCATTGGCAACTTCCACACTACCTTCACCACCATTGCCACCATTGCCACCATTGTTTTCCTCTGCAGGGGCACCACCCTTTCCACCACTGGCACTTTCCACCTTAACTCCACCACCATTGCCACCATTGCCACCATTGTTTTCCTCTGCAGGGGCACCACCCTTTCCACCACTGGCACTTTCCACCTTAACTCCACCACCATTGCCACCATTGCCACCATTGTTTTCCTCTGCAGGGGCACCACCCTTTCCACCACTGGCACTTTCCACCTTAACTCCACCACCATTGCCACCACTGTGGTCCACTGCAGGAGCACCACCCTTTCCACCACTGGCACTTTGCACATGAAGTCCACCACCATTGCCACCCTTGTGGCCCACTGCAGGAGCTCCACCTTTTCCACCACTGGCACTTTGCACATGAACTCCACCACCATTGCCACCATTGTGGCCCATTGCAGGGGCACCACCTTTTCCACCACTGGCATTTTCCACTGAAGCCCCACCATTTTTGCTACCTTTGGCACCTCCCACACCTTTGCCTTGAATGGAACCTCCACCACCCTTGCTTTGCATTGGAGTCCAACCTTTCCCTTTGCCCCCATTGCCACCAAGAGGATTGCCACCAGGCTGGTGCTGGGAGGAGGGCTGGAAAGCCACCGCTGGCCCATTTCCCACCACCCTTGGATGCTTGGGGGCCCTGGCTTGCTGAAGCCCAACCTACCTGGCCTTGCTGGGGATTGTTTTGCCATGGTGCACCCTTGCTATTGTTGCTTGGTGCCACCTGTGTCGAATGCTGCTGGCCTCCACCCTTGTAATGGCCACCACCCTGTGTCTCTCCTTTGCCTGGCACACCTTTCCCACCACCCTGCCATTCCTGAATGCCTTTCCCTACCCCTGACCCTTGTTGCTGGTTCTGCATAGGGGCACCACCTTTGCCTCCAACAACACCTTGGCCCTTCTGCTGCTGCTGGTTGCTTTGCTGTTTGCTTTGCCCCTTGCCTGGATCATGTTGTGCTTGCTGTTGGTTGCCACCCTTGCCCTTGCTGCCACCTTGTGACCAATATGCTGTCAAGTTGGTCTGTGTGTGCTTGACTGGCACCACTTCATAGAAAGGCACTGATGCATTGGCACTGGCCTAGGACCACCAGCCAACAAAGAACCAAACACCAATGCTAAACACACACACATACCACAATTGCCATTCAATGTCAACTTAGATCCAATCATGAATCAACTAGGACAACATGAAACAACTAACTAGGGCCACCTGGGAAACCATGTCATACATAATGCAAGCAAGTAGCACCAGAATAGGTGTTGACATCCCCCAAGTAAAAAGTGTCACTGCTGCAATCCTTAGAATGCCCAGCTGCTGTGTCTGGCTGGTGCTGCCTGGGGGCTCACAATATTCAGTGGCACACTAATTCAAGCCTTGCTTCAGAACCAGGTTGCCCAGGATGATGGGATCCAGGTGCAGTGGTGCTGCTTTCAGGCCCTCCATTGAATCCACCACCTCAGTTGCAAAGGATTGGGCAATGGTATTGGTGGGCAATGGCATTGCTTCAATGGTGAATAGCTTCAATGAAGGGCATCATTGGCTGCTAAGCTATGCCATGTGGCCATGTGCAAATGTTGCTGCCATTAACTAAACTGTGGCAATAATAATGCTCATCATTTACCAGGGCAACCAAATAAACATGAACAACAAGCTTATTGATGACTTCTTGCTGGCCTGGGCTTGGTGGCCAAAAGAAAGGACATGAGGACTGCCAAGGAACTGTGAGGCTTCTGCTGTGTCAGGTTCCTCACTTGTACTCGTTGCCAATGGTCTTCTGGCATGCCTTGGCAAAATGGCTGACACAGAGTTAAACCACATTCCCCCCCACACACACACACACACACACACACACACACACACACACACACACACACACACACACACACACACACACAACCCTCACAAACACACACACAAACACACACACACACAATCACAAACACACATCCCCCCAAATCCTGCCAAGATGCTCCAGCATTTGTTCAAATAGAGATGGGACCATTCCATGTTGTCACCCAAAGCCACTGCAGCCTCTGCCTCAAACACATGGATTGGCAATAATAATAGCTGGTGGCTAGACTGCTAACATTGCTCAATGCACTTTCAAACACTTGTCCCTTTTTTAAATTGGTGAATAATGAATGAAACCTGAATCAATCATTTGCCAACATTGCATCACCAATTGCCATAGTATAGCAAACATTGCTCCCCCCCCAGGTCCCAGAATGCAGAGCAGGCACCACTTTGCCCCACCATTCAGTGACTCCATCAGCTTTGTCAAATATGTGGATGCATGGGGTAGTGATCCTGAGCATGGCCCCAGGATTGAATGGGCCCAATCAATCCACATTGTGTTTTTTTATCATCTTAGGTACTCTGTTTTGGCATAAGTAAGAAAGCACATAATGATATGGTATGATACCAATGGTAGCAATGATGGCTGGGAATTAGAAAGTATCATCCATCATCCACCCAAATAATGAATTGACTTGAGGTGGGTATGGTTCAATGGCATAGTTTAGATAAGGTTCTCAGCATTGGCCTCAGACTCTGCAAGCTTCAAGTGGTAAGACCCATGCCTGTACACCAAGGACACTGGGCAGCCAGGAGGTGCCAGCACCCTGGACACATTTCTTGCAGTGTGAGTCACAGCAAGGCACCCATCCATCCTCAGCGGAGCACACACACAGTCACAGAAAGTGAAGTTGGCTTGGTGACAGCTAACAGGGGGCACAATATCATCATTGCCACACCTGACTCACTGACTGCAACAACTAACTTCACAAATATTCATCAAAGTTGCTGCCTCTCAGCCTTGAAAGGGGCTTTCACTTGCACAGCAGGATCTGGTTGTGGCTCATCTGCAGGCCTGGGAACAAGAGAGTGAGAGAGAGAGAGAGGGACAGGCCAAACTGACTGGCAAACTACCCACCACAGGGCAGGACAGAGTCCCACCCATTACACCCCATGGACAAAGACCCCCAACCTTGAGAACTATTCAAAACAATCATCCAGGGTAACTTTTAATGAACAGGCATGTAAACATCCTTCTGATGCCCAACCAGCCAAGGCACCTTCCATGGTCCTTGGGCTTTTTGGCCCAAAGCTCAAACCAGCCCAGCTGACTTGCATATTCATGCAAGTTCTGCAAATCTTCCTTATTACATGGAAATGAGGGCAGGGGCTGGCTAGTTGCTTGAATGGTGTAAAGGGCTGTTGGAATTCACCCATCATGGTGCAGAACCAAGGCCAATGTCATGTAACAATTCTCACACCAGGCTCTCAAATTGCAATTTGGCCAAGCAGCCTTAAGCCCTTCGATTCTGCTTCCAGGCTTGGCAATTCTTTCAGAATTGGCTACCACAATCTTCTGCCTTAGTCTAGTCTAGTCCATTGTGATATTATCACAATCATTTGAAATGATAGCCTTTGAAACTGTGGATGGCAACTCTGCTGATGGATGCTGGCTGGCTTTGGGTAGACTGAGCCAAGTTGCAAATGAGATTTGGACTCTGGGAGCAAGTCCTTCACATGGACCTTGGGTGATAGGCCTGTCACCACAAAGTACAACATCTCCAGCTGGACATCATCCAAAGTGGAAGTCAAGCCTGGGCCAGAACAAGGGCTAAGAAGTCAATTGGATCTGGACTGGGCTGGGCTCAACCCCACCACACTGCACACTGCCACCCCAAAAGCAAACCAGTACAAATCAAGCCATAGCCAGGCCCAAACCCAAACCTACTAATTGCACTGACCACAGCTGCCCATGAACAAACCTCTGACTAGTTACTGATATAATAATATATGGCATCTTATATTTGATGTGTGTGACAAGTTGATGTTTTATACTTCCCTTTAGTCAACCCCATTCAGCATTTTCTATATCACCATCCAATTGCCTGCAACCAAAGGGCTGGGTGGAAACCTTTCTTCAGAAATGGCATTGAGATGCTTGACTTTCACATTCCTGGAAAGGCACTTCTTCCTCTGGTTCTGTTGTAGAGCCAGCCCACTGGTGTGAAAACTGGGCCCCATGTAGGCCCAGTGCCTTGGACCAGCAGGTGTCCATCCAACAAACCACCACCCAACACTAGTTACTTAGATTGATTAGATGATGTGTTGCATGTCACACACTTGTATTTTTTCAGTACATCTAGCCCAGATGCTGAGGGAGCTCATCAGTATCCTGGTCAGTGGACTCATCCTCATCTGCTGCTGGCTTGCCTTTCTTCTTCTGCTTGGTCTTTGACTTGTCCTTCTCCTTCTCCTTCTCCCTATCCTTCTCCTTCTCCTTATCCTTCTTGTCTTTCTTGCTCTTGGTCCTGGATTTCTTCTTGGCTTCAGTCCTTGGTTTTTGCTCTAAAACATGTTACCCCCTGCAACCTGGTCTGAGTCTGGTTCCCACTGGGTAGTGATTGGTGTTGTTGTTTGCAATTGGACAGTGAACACATCAAGCTCTAATGTCAGGCAGGGTTCTCAGAGTATTCTGAAGAGCTCTCCTCCTCATCATCATCATCTGATTCCCACTCTCTGACTCTTTTGGCCTTATACCTCCTCCTGTAGGGGTCCAAGCCACCATAATGGATATAATCCAGTGGCAGGCTGCATCTGCCAGGGATGCCAACTTTTTTCCTATTAACCATTATGATTTCCAAGGCTGCAAAGCTTGATCAAGACAAATGGCTACAGGTCTTGGGCAGTGACTGACAGAAACCAACACTCATCAGCTGGGAATCATCAGGGAATCATGAGGGAGCAACTTTCTACCTAGCCTCACTTGAAGAAGGTCCCAAGTGAAGGAACCCCCAAGGTCACTAGAAGATAATAAACCATTCTTGATCAGCAGTAACTACTAAAAACTAGCCTACAGCATATGATCACCACTCTAAATTCCAGCTGAAGGGAAACTGCTCACCCGCTAGTAACTTGCCTTGGCTTTGGACAATCCTAGGTGCGAACGCCTGCAAAGCCAACTTCCTGGGGCACCTCTTTACCCCGCCATGGATCACTCCCCCGCACGGGTAAAACTCCCAGCAGAACACGGTTGGACCTTTCCCAGACATATGGAAGTTGCTTAACTCTGAACCCTGAATGTCTGACTGCTTTGTTCAGCAAGTCTTGCACTGAAGGCTGTTACATGCTGCAACCAATACCTTGATGGTCTTATGGGCTGACCCACAGCTGCCTGTCTTGGTATGCTTCACGAAGAGGCCTCGGTGCGGGTTCCATTCCGCGCAAGGCTGCCATGAAGACTTCCAAGATCCAAATGGCAACCTTTGGTCCACAAATATGGTCTATGATACACGGTGGTTTCTCAAGCCAATTTGGGAACCTCCACGTTTGGCTGGCTAAATACCACAAAATAAACTGGACGATTTGGGGGCACCCCTGTCTGAGAAACACCCAAATAGATCGCGGTACAAAACATACACGATCAGAATCTGCAAGGTGCTCTGCTAAACAGCTCTGTAAGGTGCACAGCCTGTCGGAGAGCTGGCTAATTCCGTAGGATCAAAATTCATGCAAGCCCTCCCCACAAAGCAACCCCCACCCTGGCAACCACTGAGATCCGCCAGCTTGCTATGCGGCTATTCTGTAAGACAACCGGGTCGCCTCCTTCTTAAAGCATTCTTACACTTAAGATTCCATTTGTTGACTGTTGTTGACTGCGGCATCCAAAACTCTTCAAGCTGCAGTGGTTCCCAAGTATTCCCAAGTACCCTCCACAACCAGCCAGCTCCTCCCACCGCAGCGTGTGGAACTGACCGCTTCATTTCCAACGCTGGCACAACTCAGGACGACTTAGATGGCCCTGTCTCCGAGACGAATGGTTGCGTCATCATCGCCATCATCTCCGAAAACTGCCACTGTCATGGCGGCCTTGATGGAAAATGCTGTAAAATGCTTGGCACCAACAGCATTCAAAAAAATCAAACATGGACTTCAAGAGTGGGAATACCCACTGATCTGTTTACCTTACAAAAGGCTACAGATCCACAGGATCTCTTGCTCCTCGATGACCACTTTTGGGACCTTTGCGGTCACAGGTCGCGATGCCGTGCCCACAGGCTGCTATCCAGCTAAAGGACCTGCGGCCACGGTTGTGATTCCGCTCCAGTGGGCTGGCATGTCAACACAGGACAGGAATCAATGAAGCATCAACTGCATGGATTTTTATGGAGATTTAATACAGGTGACTGATGGACGCATTCAACGCGATTGATGCCATCACAATGATTCATAGGGTTTCTGCGTTGATGGATGGTACATGTTTCAAACCAAGCCAAGCAGTGCTTCCACGCTCCAAGGGTGAGGCGTTTCATGATGCAGTCACTTGCAGTCTCGTTCGTGCGTAATTGAATCATGAATCGGCAAAAACTAGTGCATGCCAAAAATAAGGTCGTTTCCCCTTACAAAGCCTAGTTTTGTTACACCGTTAGACCCCCGTGGACTTGACTGCTGCACACCATCGCACGATGCGACTCATGAACAAATCATCATCTCTGGTGACGTCTATGTGAGGTACAATCTTCAGAAAATATATAACCTCCTTGAGGGGGAAACGAGCATCAGTTGAATCTGAAATCATCTACAATTGTGCAGCGTGCAGGTGTGCCAAAGAGATGCATTGCACTTGAGAACTGTGCCCAAATGATGGTGGTTCACCATTGTGATGTATGGTGCTCTGGCTGGCTATAAATACGTACCCCCCTATGAACACAGTATGTACATATACAAGTGTATACGAATGTATCATAGAGTATTATCTGTTCCTGTATTTTTAGTTCCTGGGTTGGTTGAATTTGGCACTCACAATAAAGATCGACAAACCATTGTATGATGTTGGGTTCTCCATATTCAAACCCCTTTTAGGGAAACAGTCTCCCCTGAACTTGGCATGTTCAGCACCTGAGCAGTTTTCAATCACCCATGATTTTGTGGATTATCGATGCTTTCTTGATTGATTTATTGATTGATTTATTGATTGATTTATTATTTCCTGTGATGCTAAAAAGTGGATTCTGTCATTGCGTGCTCGCGCTCATAGTGGGATAGAACAACTGCCAAAAGACTGGAGTAGCGCTATTGAAAATCATTGCCAATAATGCGATCACTGCGCTACAAATTTGGCGGGGCCAGTCCATGCCGGCCTATCCAATGTCTAGTCTACTGGCATGTTGACCCTAGAAGATTGGGTTGTGGTAGATCAAATCCATGGTGTGAGTGGGTGGATCTTTTCCCCCAAGTAGACATGCCAAATGTGAACCAGATGCTGCGCTGTGGGGAAGCGCTCCAACCATGCTTCGTGGCTGCCCCTGGAGTTCCATCCCCACGCTCAGCTGGAGCCATTGCTGGCCTCCCGAGGTCCCTTGACGCCAGCAGTCACGTCATCTGCTGCTCGGATAGCCATGAGCGACGCCTCGGGCGAGCGTTCAAAACTCCGCTGACGTTGTCATTTCCGGGTTCGTAAGTGCACAGGTGAGCCCATCAACCCAGTGGCCTGGGCAACTGAGTTGAAAAAAGCATGGCGGTGCCCAAAGCCGGGATATTTTGGGATGGTGACTTGGGATGCCACCCTCTCTGGATAGTTTTGAAGCCATGTGGATTCTTTTCACTGCTGCTCCTGGTGCTCGGACAATTAAAAACGTTGAATGTTCGATCCACAGCTTCGATTATAAGAAAATATTCTAGACCTGATTTAATTGCCACTGCCGCCAGCATGGCATCTTTGAGAGTGTCAAAAGGAGAGCACCGAGCGACCGCGGGTGCATGACCAAGCCGCAGGTTGGTACACCCAAATAATCAACACATAGACCAATAGATTCAATAGATATGTAGATAGGATTAAATAGGTACACAGCATTACATGGGCCAACAAGAATGAACTTTCCACATTATGCAATTTGATCACCATCTCAGGCTGAGGGCCCCGACTTCCCAACCCTTCCCGCTTGATGGTGTCTTTCATCACTTGCCTGGTGCCCAGTTACCCATTCGGAGCTGCACCACACCGTCCCCGGAATTCAAATGGTGCACATGGGTCAAACAGAAACATGGGAACAAACGGCCCCAATATTCACAACCAAACTTCCAAAAAGTATTCTGGCCAGAGTTTGATCTGGGCATCCTTGCCTTTGCATCTGGAAAGTGAAGATCTTGCTTATTTATTAGGTATCAATTTACAATATGTAAAGAGGAGCCGGCAACAAGCAGCATCAATTTCGGTTGTCGACCAATGGTACTACAGCCAAACTTGAAATGGTTGTGTGCCATGTGATCTGTCAAACCAGCCAGGACGAAAATGATGTGCAGCGCTCCTGTGCTTCGGGGTATGATTGATGATTTGCATCCGGCTCGTGGAAAACAGAACCCGGCAAGTGGTTGTCGGGAGTTGGGAATGCAAAGCCATCCCAATCCCAGAGTTTGATTCCTCTGGTAAACTAACCTGACAATTTGCTCTGAACAACTGATTTTCCATTGCCAGGTTAGTTTACCAAAGGGTACCGACTTGGCAAACCAGGGTGCTTAAGTTCAACACCGGGGGGCTGAAAGCACTGGAAGTCCAAAAGTGCAAAAAGCTCATCCGTCACCACTTCGCAACCTGATGGCAAGGGTGGCTCCAACCATGGGAGGGTATACTTCCCATGATTAAGGGCTATTGCTTACAATAGCCAAAAATGGTCAAGAATGGTGAATAAAGCTTGACAAACCACTCATCACAGGTTGATTGATGGACATGTAACATGATGCAACATGTACATATCTGTGTTGCCTTGCGGGCCTTCCTATCTGAATCTGCTCCCTTCTCAATGCCTTCCATAATGTTTAACCACGTACGGAAGACTTGTGCACCTTGCCCAGGCTTGGACCTGTGTTGACACTATGAAACATACACCCTGTAGCATGGGAAGCACAAACCAATAGCAAGGCATGCAATCGTGGACAAAAGTCAGGCTGACATTTGTTTCTGCTGATGTCTTTCATGAAGCCGTGAGATGCTTCCCAAGCATTTGCCAATGCGATTTGACAACAATAAAAACTACAGAATGCCATAGATTTGCTTGGGTAAGAAGCAACCAACATGCTCTTCAATTCTCTCGTTCAGCACGCCCCCCAACTTGTGGATATGGTGCACTTACCCGGCATCCAGGGCTTCCTTACATGGGGCGATGTTTGCATCTGAGCAACTCGCCGAGACATACCTGGATCGCTCAGGTGCATCTGCCACTGCCGAAGAGCTGACCCGGGGTTGTAGCGACCCGGTGACGGCTGCAAAACGCTTGGGTGTCATTTCCCTATCCACTAGATTCATCACTGACAGCTTGGCCCATTTGATTGCAAGGATGAGTTGGGATGGAACCCCGGGATGTTTATGGGAGCATCTTGGGATATTCATTGACGAAACGTCCTTGCACTTCATTGCTTCATCCCACAACATGACCAAGGAATGACAAAACACCTATTTCCTTGAGGAAAGCCGCAAAGCCACCTGGCACCTGAGCACCAAATCCATGATCCCCTGGGTTGTCTAATTGGAAAAGTACCATTTCACTCGTTTGCAATCACATTTTTAGAGTGAAATGCCATCCTGTTTAAGCCATGGACCAAAGTTTATGAATCTTGAATTCATGCGGTCCAATTGCTGTAGTTTGGACTTGGTTCAGTGGTTGCGAAAGCACACCTTCAGGTCTCACTGATCTGCAAGGTTGGGTGGGCAAAGGCCTACATCAGTTGCCTGGTTTTTTATGAAGCCTTTTGATCATAACGGGGACGCACCATATGTGGGTCCAAACTATCCTAGAACTGGCCCTGTTAAACTCAGATGGTCGGAACCCACGTGCTGTCCCAAAGAGGTCTCTGGAGTGTTCAAGAAACCACCATGATGTGAATTCTTCCGACATGTTCCGACCCCTCTCGACTGCAGCTTGTTAGAACAAAAGCAGCAACGACAAACAAAACTTGTTGCTCATGGCCCGTAGTTACCAAAGATTCATAAGAAAATGGATCAATCGAAGTGGATTTGAGTCATTAGCCATAATGATTCCTTTTGAAGTGATTGAACATGATTGAACTATATTAAACTCCACGATCGAAATGAATCATCCATCTGCGTAGCCATTGCCCCGTGGTGATTTTGTGCCAAGGCTGCCCAGGCTGCCATCTCTCGACGTCAAGGGGCAGGTCCTCTGAATCTTGGGCCTCCCTCAGCGCGGCCTCCAAGAGTTGCAAGGACGTCTCCTGAGGACAGCGGGATCCATTGGGGCTTCCCTGTGGGCCACCCAGCGACCCGTTGACAACCCAGATGCAACTGAAGCCACCTATGAAAACACACATTTGCAGCTAGGCGTGTTGTAAAGCAAATAATTAATAAGCAAATAATCTTATTACCTATGATTCATCTCAAATAGTTACGGCATTATATCTCTCTCAAGTGCATTTGAGTTGCTCCTGTCTGCTGATGCAAAGAACGGATGATCCTTCTCGGAAGCTTGGAAATAGACGAGGGTTCAGGAAAACGGATGTACAGCGAAGCTTTATTAATCTGTATTGTCAATGATCTACTGTGTGGTGGATGAACTACATCTCTAGAAACATGCCAGTCAGTTGGGGCAAGTACCTCAATTGGCCTTGAGAAATAGACACCAACCATAATGATTTAATGCCCAAGGGCTGGGCTTGCAAGAGCACATATAATCTTAGACCATGGTGGGCTGCAATTTCTTGGTCACCTTTAGTACTCGAGAATTGATCTTGGAGCTGTGGGTTAATCTGGAATCCACTGTATACCTTCTGCAGTTACAATCAGAAAACCTTTGATCCCACATTAGGTAAATAAAAAACCTGGCTATGTCCAAAAATTGGCCAACCTGTAAAATTATCGCTTCAGTATGGAGGCATGACCACATATAGTTATTGAGTCATGCATCATATAGTCGTGAATACCAAGAATCCATCCCCTAAACATACTGTAGATCCATTTAACATCATTTAACCACTCATTGGTTCCAGCTGTCCATAGGTCAGAGTGGCAACAACTGCCTTTTGCCTTGTTCAAACTGCCGCCAAATGCCTCTTGTGAGTGTTGTGGACAGCAAACTGCAGCCCGTTCAAAGCAATGATGCAATTGAAAAAAGTGAACATTGAGCTGTCCAGCAATGGTGCTGCTTCAACCGAAACAGGGATGCTAGCACTGGGCCCAATCGTATGGTCTTCCCTTTTGTAGCTCCACCTGGGGAAAACAACCGGATGCAACGCAACATGTCAACCCATGTAGGTTGGATTAGTGGGAGGCAAACGGGCAAATGATTGATCTGAGACTTTGGCCTGAAATGTAAACCCAGGGCCGAACACCAGGAACAAACCTTGCCACCAAAAAACACCCCGGCATGGCACAATTTTTTCTTGCCCATCTGAGGTCGCAGGATCAATTGGTTACTTTAGCGGAGCATGGCGAATCCACATTTGAACTTCTTGAAACCCTCACCCCATCACTATACTCAGGGTAGTTCAGGGTAGCAGCATATTGCCGACGCAGGCTATAAATCGCGGGTGTCTGGCCCACTTCGTCAGTAACTCAATGGATTCTGGACATGCCACCCTGCGACCCGGGCTATTGACAACAAAAGGTTCGACCCTCCATCATTGTGAAGTCTGCGTACGCATTCCCCGGAATAGCGGTGAACAATCAACCAATCGATCACCATGGCGATCATGACTACTGATAGTTGAGGTTTCAACCATTTAAACCTAACATGTTTGACCGCCACGCCATTTTCGGAGCGAGCATCATGCATACGCAGAAACGCGTCCAGGAAGCCCTGATGGCAGGGCTGCAAGGTCACCGATCGGGTCTTTGCAATGAGGCACTGCATGATCTTTTACATCATGCGCGCGGTTTCCAGAACTCAGTGCCATGAGACAATTACACCCGCGAATAATAAGGATATAGATTGATATAGTGGGACTAGATTGATTCATCATCAGTCTCCCTCTCTCTCCATCGCCGCAAGGTCACCGCTGTAAGGTTTTTTTCATATCATTGCAACTGTTTCATGGGTTGATGACCCTCCAGGAATAGCACATGAATCCGCTGTTTTGGAGACTTGTGTTGATCAATCCAAGTCTGGGGCGGGCTGAACATGGGTGGGGAGATGAGTTGATGGTGGTGCCAGCTCCGACCGAAGCAACAGCCCGGCGGGCCCGGTGTTCAGGGAATGGCCAGGGTTAACCAAAGCAACATACTTCACGCCCACCCTCAGGAAACACACCAGGTTGCATGGAACATCCACCATGTGTAGATGATGGTTTTAGCTATGACCACTTGTATACAACTGTGACTTTCCACTTCCAGGTTCGTTCGCATGTATGGCAAACCTGGAACTGATCGCTCTCCGCAGCGTTTCCTCGATTTCGCCCCTGAAGTTTTGGTGCAAAGCATAAGCTTCGTGGCAGTGCTCGTCGTCACCTGCAGAGAAAGAAACAACAAAGGGCAAACAAGATTGGAGAAGTGCTGTAATATGCTGTAATGGTCGATGCACATTGATAAACCGACCCTGGTTTACCTTAAACGGCTGGTGACTAACCATCAAATAAAGGGATTTATGAATACTGATCTGCCGTTAGAAAGCAGGCTGATAATTCATTTTTTGTTGTAAGTAATTTCAATTTTGATCAGCACCTGATAAATCCCCAATAACTGCTGCTTTTCTCGCCAAACCAACAAATACGACACAGTTTGGCTGAGTAGGGGGGGCCTACATTTATTTGGCGGCTTCTATCGGCCTTATCATTACCATCTGAGTCTGGGGTTCAACTGTGATTGAAGGACATGACAGGAAACCGTTGCAGCAAATGGAACAACTTTTCCTGGTGAACCTAGGAGCAACTATGTCTTCAGCAGTTTCCAAGCTACTTCAAGCTACCCGGGTGCCTTCCGAAGAAAAAACCCTCCAATGCTGCCGTGCGAAGCGCAGCACGTGGTCATGAAAGCAATTGCCTCAACAGCTGGCAGTGCGCATCAACTAAATACTTGAAACATCTTGAAACCAGAGTTTATCAATAAATTCGCGGTCTGCCTCAGCTAGTCATCCCAAAAGCCATGGTTGACGGGAAAGCCGCTGATTTGGGGATGCACTAGAATGGAAACTCCGTGGCAAAGTCGTTGGCAGCCAGGGCAGGCAAAATTGGGAACATGGCGTAGTGCCTGTTTACCACACCAAGGTTTCTTGGGTGGCCTTGGCATTTCTGGTCGTCTTGAAATGGTGGGAAGTCCCTTGGATGGCCACCATCACAAAGGTGCTTGTGCAGGATTCGGAAGCACGATGGATCCCTGGGAGTCACAGTGTGACTTGTGGACTTTTTGCTGTCAGTTGTACCATCCAAGGCTTTGCTGGAATATATTCAACAAGCCGTCAGGTGCCAGCCAATCGATCTCTGTTTTCCGACATTCCCATTGCAAAACAGCCCCATTTTTTCCAACGCTGGAAATGAAGCATGTCCCGAAGCCAAGTTTTGGAACTTGACCCAACCAAAAATATCAACAAAAATTAGGTCATCAAAACACGATGATTCAGTGTTGTTTGATTAGTAGTGATTAATGCTGGTTGGCAACGCAAAGCAACCGCTAATAATTATGCTCAATTCATGGCTACTAATGGTAGTATCACAATTGTGTCCATGGTGAAAATATGGCAAGAGCCAAATCTGATACTACTAAACAAATGCAAAGCAGGTGCTTACAAGAATGATCAAAAACTAATGGTTATTGATGATAACTCTGGTCAAAAACCGACCAATGATCGGTACAAATTGCAAAGTGCCTATATAACTAGATACTTGGACTTCTCGGAACGCTTGGAACATAATCCATATGTCTATGGGGAAAGGACGGGCACAACCAACTACTCGACAACGTTCAGCAATCAGGAATGATATTCTTATATAAGCACCTTCAAGAAATCCATTCATTGTCAGCCATGCCTTTTCAGCTATTGAATTCAAGAAGCTATTATGGCCATTAAGATCTGCTGTAGAATAGCTATCCGTTTCACTGCAAGCTGGAGCAAAGCAGCAGAATCCTCCAACTCCATCGCTGGATGCCTATCTTCCCCAGCGCTGAGCCCAGGGGCTCTCCCAGTGCCATCGGCTGAAGGCTTCAACCAATTTGATGCCGCTCAGCATCACCGCTGCACCATGGCGCGCAGGTTTCCGGCTCACTGGTCACAGCACGGGTAGTCACCATGTACCCTGTGAACTCTGCAGCAACTGGGTCCTGAATCTATGGAGATCTATGGAGTACTCGAAGTATAGGCGCTAACATTAATAGAAAGCCTTTAGTTTCTGAGAACCAGCTGTTGCTTACGTCACAACATGGATTGATTCTTGAGTTGGAGGTCGCAATTGGTCTAAGCCGATCACGGATCCATATGGAAAAGTTTAAGCATACAGGTTTCTAGCAATTCAATCATGATTGCCAGTAGGTGAACCAAAGAATAGAACACACATTGAGTTCTTTTTGGACATTGGTGAAGAGACGCGTAGCCCAACTAGACTGTACATATCAAACACAATTTTGATAGATGATAGCGATCATAGCCGTAGGATGGCAAATTTCTACCGAATTGCAACTCTTAGAGCATTCATCCCTTCTATAGAGCATCCTTACGTATCAACTGGTTGCGGCTGTAGAGCATGAGCAGTTGCTCGAACCAATGCGAGGCTTAGACAGGCCGGTGCAGAGTACAAGAAGCTACCGGTAGTCGCTCCTGCTCTTTGCCAAAACGACTAAAGAAGGACCGTTCAGCCGCATATCATCTATAATATCATTATACGCATGAAAAAAGGTCAACACATGTCAAAGCCACCTTAATCAAGTACTTTGGATCGGGCACAACCGACTCACAATACTACTTGTGGGACATCGTGATCTTGACATCAATATCATCAATCAACTCTTCCTCATGGTGCTAGCGGGTGACCGATTGCCAAATATAGTGGTCGATTGAATCTTCCAGCATGTGCCAACCACGACCGTAGCATTTCCATGAGTCATCAAGGACTTCTTGCGTCAACGGGCACCCGGTCGGCATCTTTTCGGTTTCGGTGCTTCGCGGATTAAGAGCCAGCGCCGCTGGAGCTGGGTTGCAATGGCACCATTGATGGCAAGTCAATTTGCCTGGAAGTAGTTCATCTAGAATATATACAGTACTAACAAGGAGATTCAAAATAATGCATTAAAGTAATTATAGTCATCATCCACAGGCGCACACACACAAACACCAAAACGCTAACCATAAACCCTACGTACATTGCATATGCATTCAAGATCAATTGAGATAGAGAGAGAGTTGGCGCGTGCGTGTGCACATGGATTGGTTATCTCAATGAGAGTGACCATCCATACTGCGTTCTTGGCCTCAAGTCATCATGATCTGGCGAGCACATTGTCGTTTCCCAAAATTTGAGCGTGAACATATTGATTCTTATCGCTTTGGGGAGACTGCATGGTCGCAGTTCCAGCTTTTCCCACTCCAGTTGGATTGGAAAATGCCAAGGCGACACACTATATATTATGACATAACTATTTGCTATTGGAAACTTTGGTAAAGAAAGATCTAATGTCAAATCACAGAGTTTCACCATTCTCAGCCTGGCATTATTCCTGTGCCTGAAGCATCTTGCACACCCTTGGCCAGCGGCGCTTACAGCTGCGTTTTGCAGCTGCCCTATCTACGTACCATGCAGTTGATCCACATCTTTGAGCCCACCATTGATGGTCCCAACTCGGCATTTGCCTCGGCATTTGTCGAATTCCTGCT
>VSDK01011008.1:451533-465104 GCA_009767595.1 Symbiodinium kawagutii | reverse complement strand
AACACGCTTGCTGGGAGGGAAGTCCAGATTCCTGAGGGGCAGCCACGACCGAACTGCTGCAACATGGCTGCATGTGGGCCACAGCAGCTGCCAGTACAATGCAGGCCTTGAACGTTCGGCCAATCATGGCTACTCTTTGAATGGGAGGAGGACAAGCCAACTGCAGGGGGTGCATCATCAGCAACATGGGGCATCAAAAGCAGTTTGTCGTTCCTTCTCTTTATTCTTATCATCGTTCTTGTTGTGGTAGTGATTGTCGTCCTTCTTTGTTTTTCTTCTTGTTCTTGTTGTTGCTGCTGTTGTTGTTGTTGTTGGCGGTGGTGGTTGTGGTCGTGTGGTAATGGTGTGATCATGGTGTGGTGGTGGGGTGGTAGCTGTGCAAGGAGGCCCCGCGCCAACTCAACAAGCTTGGGACACATCAACCTTCAGTGAAGCTCAAACCTAGAGGTGGGAAACTGAAAGGAAGCTAAAACATGCTAAAACCACACAAATTACCGCCAAAATTCTAATCGCAGGATGCTTGGGTTCTGCGGACGTCTTGGAAAATCTTGGAAACTGAAAGACTCGGTTTCCAAGACCCGGTCGATGTGCCTAGCTTCTTTTTGGAGCTGTTGCATGTCATTCTTCATATTTCCACGGGTCTCAATCATGGATCATAGCAATCTGAAGGAGAATTAGTAGAAGGAGCAGTAACAATAACAATAACAATCATAGTATATATAGTAGGAGGAGCAGGAGTAGTAGAAAAACAAAACTGCTGCGGCATTCTCATGCATTCTCCAGCCTTCATCCCTTCTGGGTGCCACCAAGCATCACAACTTCAGGGCCCTGTTCATAGGTGAAGTGATCTTGCGCAGGTGCGCCGCTCGAGGCTCCAACTCCGTTGCGGTAGATCTGGGCCTGGAACCGAGGAAGCTACAGGGGCCACCCTTAGTGCGGCAACAGCTGGAGGGGCTTGCACTTCAGTGCCTGGAACTATGCTATGTGCGCATCTGTTCATTCTTTCCATTCTTAATTTTGCAGCAAAACTAGGGACAACACCGCAATCCTCCCAGATCCTCCGGGCCTCCCCTCGATCTCGAGCGGATTTCAAGATGCCCATGTCGTTGTATCCAAAGAGACGGCTGTGCTTCGTACCTGCCACCTGCTGTCGTGATCATCAGTGGAGGATGCTACTGCCACTGCCATTTCCACAGTGGTGACGTTCATCCCATTCATCAACATCAGGAAATATCAGGAAATATCAGGAACATCTACCAATACACTGACAACTTTCGGACTTTTCCAAGTTTTCAAAAAAATGCCTGCATCCAACTTGCAGACTAGCTCTAAAACCATTACAGGTTGCAAAACTATTCAAGCGTAAGTCCCTAGAGATTCCGCTTCTGGTCCTTGGGACTTGCGTATTTTATTAAACGTTTCGGCAGTGGGACGCTGCAAACCTGTTCCAAACCAATCCTTTCATCGGCTCTCACGGACCCCTCCCAGTTGCGGACAGCCGCATGAGGAAAGGTCCCCTTTCTCCCGCCCTCTCTCTATCTCTCATTGGCTCTCATTTTGTCGCTCAGGGGCTGGGGTAGTGCCTCTCTCTTTCGTTGATGGGAGGTCATCTTAAACTTGGGCTGAACATTCTACAATGAACAGTAACATGCTGAACATGCAAATAGATTAAGCTTCTACATATGAACATGCAAAATGAAAATAAATAAAAGTCATCAGCTTGAAATTTTCATGTGTCATGTCCTGCTCACCCCATGCAGTCGGACCTCCCCACAGCCATCCACGGCGGCATCGGGCGGCAGGTGCACGTTGCGGCCGCTGCGGCGCAACGACGGCTTGGTGCTGCGTGGGTCCAACAGCTCAGTGAAGCGCCCGAAGACACTGCTGCCATACCTGGGCGAGCTGGAGCGACGGTGGCCTACCAGGGCTGATCCAAGGGAAGCTAAATGGTGGCAGTAGAACTCAGCAGGAGCAGTGGTGAATAGCAGCGTCGCATGAGTGCTAACATGCTAGGATCTGACTACATCACTGGTTGGTGGTTGAACCACCCCTATGAAAAATATCGAAGAATATGCTTGTCAACCAACCATTTGTTAGTGATCAGGGAAAATAAAACATGCTTCAAACCACGAAACAATATGTTATATGTGTGGCAAGTGTGTTTGTTGGCAAATGTTGGCAAAAGCGATGGATTTGCCCGGGTGAATGGTCATGTGCTGAGGGAAGTGCTAGATTCTTGGCAAAATCCATGGATCTGCCGAGGTGAATGAGAATGTACAGATACATGGTTCAAGGCTGAAACAACCACTGCAATGAAGATTGGCTGGCCATTCAACGGTTTGGTTCCTAACAGATTGTTTTCTTCCCCCTAGTTTGTCTTGAAGCCCACAACCAGCAAAAAGGGCTGCAACCAACAAAAATGGGGTTATGAGTAATGAGCAAACAACACTGGAGATGAGGCAACCAGCATCAACCAACAATGTGGCTGATATGACTAGGAGTGACCAGCATGAGGGCCCGTAGGCCATAGTGATTGATTGGGGGTCCCAAACTCTGATCCCCGGGTGTCGCCAAGCCAGGCAGCCCTTTGGCTGGACTCACATTGACGAGCTATGACCTCATCCATATGATCCATGGTTACTTGTCTGCCAGTTCTGGCCATTTGTCAACCCATCAGCCAGGCATTTTGGCACTCACCACAGCTCCAAGCAACTTGTTTTCGACTCAAATGCTTCATGGCTAGTGGCCTACCACCTGCCAACCAACAGGGTGAGGCCTAGGTACATCCCCCAAAGGTCTGGCTCTAGCACAGGTCGTGACTGCGAGCACAACAGATCTGGCGGAGGAAAGTCGGGCTGCTCCCCTGTGATGGTCTGCTCTGCTTCCTGAGCACAGCGGTTGGCGCAGGTCGTCTACCAACTCTGAAGCTATTGGCATCAGCCAGTGTTGAGGTTCCAATGCCATTGTTGATCATCTTGCAACAGGGGTGCCCCGTAATCATCCAATACTAATCATGTACAGCCATAATTGGGCATTTTTACGGGTTCCTTGTTGTGTTCTTCGGAGGTTGGCTTTGATATTCGGAAGCTTTCATCATTCATACCTAAAGCCCTAGGAGACATTGGGAGCCTCAACAGGTAAGAATAGCAGTATTGCCGGTTGCGCACGCAAGTCCCGATCCTGAGGCCTCAAACAAATCACAAGGGACATGCAAGGGACATGACTTCAAACCTAGCTATCAACTCTCCCTCAGAAACCTCTGGTTTAGTGGTGGATAACTCTGATTTGGTGGGGCCCAGAATAGTGCCAACAAAGGCCGGTTGAGCGCAGAGCTTCGCCCACGTTTAGAGAATGAAAGAGCACGTAGTGATATGTGATTTCCACGGTACACTTGAGGGTTTGAGGCCTTCAGACTTGGACATCATAGGTCCAAGTAGGGCTCACACTTCATGGTTTCAAGGATTTTGGGGCCAGGGCCTCGTCCAAAGTGTTCAACCAAGGTCACCACTGGGAGGGATTTCGGCCCCCGTTGGTCCAGCAAGGCTTTGGGATCTCAAGCATCTCGCCGGACCATTCAATGGGAATCTGCAACACCCTGATGACTGGGGTCTCCCCAGGTAGCCAGAAACCGTCTTTGATGAAAATGGATGGAAATTATACGCACCCTTGTTTGTAACTGAGCCAATACCAAAGCAGCCATCCCAATAGGTTCAAAGGCTCGAAGCCTCCCAAACCTGCTCCAGCCGTCTTAGACTTGTATCCAGCACAAATTTCAACCTGTTCACCACCTAAAAAATTGTAGGGGAACATTGCAATAAAAACACACTCCTCCAATTTTTCTCAAAAGTTCACCTTCACAAAGCTCACGTTATTCTTGTCACAGGATGCCTCGTTGCTTCTCTGCCATAGCAACTTGGGTAGCTCAGGTCGCAGGATGTCGCAGCTGTTCAAATGAAAGGAACTCAATCACCCAAACAACTTCAGAAGGAAACTCTCAGCAGTTTTCAAACATTTTCAACATCAAGTGTTTTCCTTCAAACATTTTCAAACCCAATCACCCAAATGTTTTCCTTCATCAAACATTTCAACCTTGCGCAGCTGTCCAACCATGTTTCCATCTGGAAGGATTTCTCCGATGCATTTTGCACCAGTTGGCGCTTCGCTGGGTCCTCAGCCAAGGCACCAAGATGCAAACAGCAGTTGGAACGCCAAAAGACGTGTGAATCAGCTGATTACATGTGAGTTAACTGTTGGTTCTCCATGTTTTGTGATTTTGAAATCAGCTTCATAAATTGTTCATTTCACATGTGAGTGAACTCATTGCCCTAATTTTAAAATCTTGCGCAATGAACAGTTCATGATGCGGTGAACATCTGTATGCTACCGGATAGGTGTCAGCCGGTGCAAGGCGGAGCGTGACACCTGGGCTAGTTCACATGGGTTCTCAGCTGGTTGGTGGTTGAACCACCTGAAAAATATGAGTCAACCAACCAGCTATCTCTAAATCTTGGGGAACATGAAACATTTCTAGAACCACCAGAAAACTAAGAATGATTATATACAGAGATGGGTTCCACTTTTTTCCGGTTCATTCTTGCCACCAGGATCATCTGCATGCGTCTCATGCGGCAAATTTGGCTCAAAGACCTGATGATGATAATTTTATTCCTTTTTTTGACTGCGCCCTCCCACCGGACTTGTAGCGACGCCATTACCAGCCAAACCCATGTTAGATCTGGCGGCTCAACCTGACTCCAGAGCAGGGGCCATCGGCCAACCCACTCCATCACTAAAGGTTGAGCATTCTCCAATACCACTCCATAGGTTCAAAAATGCTTCACAAAAAAAATGTTCCCCCTTTCTCTGTATATATATGTTTACTTATCTGTTTATTGCTTGGTCACAGTGAGGTGGTTCTTCACAAATTTATACTGTGGACCTTCCTCAATCATGAGCCAAGTCACATGGTACACCTTTGTTGTGTGAAATTACGATGATTACGTTCCTTTCTGGTAAAATTCGCATGCACCATTGCAACCCACAAGCCATGATGTCAAAAGTTTTAGTTCTGTTGAACAATTGAGCTACCTCTAGCCATTGGACGAACCTTTGCAATCCCGAGCAACGATGTTGAGCAATTGGGCACAGAACGTTAGAAATGATGATGCCGTGCTGTGAGTTTTGTTGCAAGTAAAACCTTGGCCTCAAATCTCTCTTTCATATGAGGTTGTGTATACGTTGGACTCTCCAAGCTTTCATCTCAACATGACTTCGAAATGCGGGATCAAAAAAACCCAATACTCTCAATCCCCCCTCCGTCACACAATCACACACACGATATCCCAAATGTTCTCCTTGGTTGTGTCGACGTAGAGCTTGATGAATGGGGCATCCAGCTTGTTGCTGGGATTCTTGAACTTGTGCCGATTCATGTGAAAAAAGGCCTGAAGCCCCGGGCTGGGCACCGGTCTACCGATGAACATGGAACCCCGGTTGCATACAACGATCATTGACCATTGTCAACCATCATTGACCTTGCTTGCTAGCCACCATGAAACATATCAGCGTTCAACTGGTTAAATCCGTTCTATTCTGATTATTTGCGTCGTATATTGTCTATAGGAACCAACCGGCAGCAATCACATTTTCACCGCTGCTGTGAAGGACATCACCCCCAGCTGAACCCTAAACCTTCTGAACAGCAGCAGGAACAACCCATGCAATGTGCTTAAGATCATGTAACCACCGAGCTTGCCAAACACCATCAAAATCCATCCGCACCACTGAACAGCTACTGTGTTCAGAACCATCAGTCATTCATATTTTGCTTAGTGCAAGGTAATCAATTCAAAGTGTTGTATGATTATGGCTGTCCGACCATCCATTGCAACATATTGCAAGCAGTTTTTCATCGGTTTGGGGATCCTTTGAAAAGAGCTGGAAACAAAATGAAACAAGTGAGGAAGCCTTCTTCGCGGAAGGGGCGAAGACATTTTTGTCCCAGTCCAAATAGTGCTTGAAGACCGTGGCTTCTCCTGGTACCGTGGAGGGGCCGATGGTGCAGGTCCCAACGGGCTACCCAGAGTGGTCAGGTTCATCCGAAAAGCCGTTCAGTTGCCAGCATTAAGCAGCAAGCCGAGCAGCGTTGAAATAGAAACCATACTGCAACAGTCACACCACCACGATCCGTGGGATATTTTAGCTTTGAGTCATTGGTGAGTGGCATTTTGGATCCACAGCATATTTCTGTCTAACTCAGGCTGAGGCTAACTGACGAATGTACCCCTGTAGATAGGGTAGTTGCAGATCATGTGGCTTGAACACAGCCCATTGAAAGACCGCTTTCCCATGAGATTGTGCGATATTTTCCTGTGCCGCAATTGCTATTACATGCAGCCGTGAGCCACACTCAAAAAATACATTAAGCGTTCACTATTGTCAAAGGTTCATTCTTCAGTAGTTCAGCCATCAACCAGCAAGGTTCTCGACCATTCAACCACCAGTGGGGGGTATCCAACTCATAACCTCCATCAAGCTGACCCAAGCATTATAGCATCCCCGCAAGTGATTCAAGCGTTTTCTCAAGATAGTCAATACTCTCTCCAAGTTTAAGCTAGCGCTTCGCCGTGAATCTACCATGTAGTCA
This sequence comes from Symbiodinium kawagutii, assembly GCA_009767595.1. Classification (NCBI taxonomy): domain Eukaryota; class Dinophyceae; order Suessiales; family Symbiodiniaceae; genus Symbiodinium; species Symbiodinium kawagutii. Next base: position 458,458 of record VSDK01011008.1, on the reverse strand, counting down.
TCCGATCCTTGCCGTTTGTGTCTCATTCATGGCCTTCCTTAGTAAGTACATGATGGTAGATGAGTCATGCTTGGCATTTGCCGTCGGCACGCCTGCAACTCTAGGCTCTTCTTGCAAGCATGTCGACAGTGATGTCTCAAATTTGAAACCTACCCCAATATTATGACAACAATGGTCACATAGCGATTCTTCCGCTAGAACCAGCCTTGATGCCGTCGGTTTATGGCATCACCAAAAGCAAATTTATAGTCTCTCGCCCTGGCATAGCTTTACAGTCACTGGATTGCAATCGGCTCCCCCAACTAATGCCATTCCCAGCATCGGTTGGCCAAAAACTCTGTGAGCTGCAAGGAAGCCTGGGCAGCGAAACGTAGCGGATGATCCTCTGATGCTCTGTGGGTAAAGCTGATCAGGCAAGGCAAAGAAAACCTGCCACTTGGAGTGGACAGAAAAAGAAGGTTCAATGCTGGCTCATAGTGGCCGCTAATCCTTCAATAGCTTAGATGTCCATATATCAAGAAGCAGGACATTCTCAATATTTCACCACGCTTTCAAAATCATTGAATTCAAGTTGTGGTTCAACAATGGCACTTTTGCAGAGATGAGTCTTTGAACCACTCTAGGTCTATAGCGTAGTTTTGTCTGGGCCTACGTGCTCCAATCACTTCACCCCCAGCTACAGAAGGTATCCCCAGTGCTGAGGAACGCAAGGCAAGAAACATCACTTGCATGCCAACTGAAAGGATTTCATCATTCCCCACATCGGTCCTGCCTGGTAATCTGGATTTCGACCATGATGACCAGTGAGGTTTTCCACCAAGCGAGTCATCCGTGCTTGGCGCTGATCCTCCTTGTGCTCCACCATCACACGAATGTATTTTTGATCCTCAAGGGACCGTCCGACAGGAACTTTCACAAGACTCTGGGTCAACCCCCTGGGCCAACATCCCCTCAAGGAAGCGAGAGATGTTGGCGATATTTGTCTGCAGTCTAGGGCCTACATGAATCCCATACTCAATGTCGAAACCGCTTCAGCAAGTTCTCAACAATCTTGGTAGAACTCCAACTTTTAGCACTTATACAATCATCATCATCATCATCATCATCATCATCATCATCATCATCATCATCATCATCGTCATTCCCAAAAATGCTAAGGGTATTGCCAGGAACAACCATTAAGTCGATTGTGAATGTTTGTCGATTGAATAGTGGCCTTATAACTGGCCAGCCAAACTCAAAATAAGTCCATACAATACATTGGCATCTTTGACTTTGACTTTGAATGCTTGCGAAGGGTCTGTGCCCGTAAGCTAAGACATTGGCATCAGTATACAGAACAATCTTCAGTGTACAGTTATCGACAGAATTATGGAAATGGATTTGAGGGCTATCTACCCGCGAGGTGGGGTGAGGGCTATGTACCCGCTCATCAGCGATTTGAGCGAGGTCCATTTCCATAATTCCGTTTTTGGGAGTGCCAAATTCTTCATGTTGATGTTTGGACTTTAACCAAAAACTAGTATTGGTCCAGTAATGTGCTCAGATTGCAGGAAATAGGAATTATGGAAATAGTACTTATTGACTATTATGGGCAAACAAGGCATCCCCATTTTGATTTTGCTGGATTCACCGTGATTACCCATTGGGGGTTACATATTTGCGAGGAGCTTCCCCACTTCGGTTGGATGGTTGGTTTCCATAATTACATTCTTGTTGATATGTTGGCAAATAATATCTTGATAAGGAGTTATTTACGGTTGTCGACAGAATTTTAGGTTCGGGGAAATCCCGAATGTTAACCGACACAATTATGGAAATGGTATTTTGGTTGTTTTCAACCCTTTGCATAAAAATCAAATTATGGAAATATCCCTACCAGAGGGCTATGTTGCAAAAGTTGCAACCGATCAGGATTCCTCAGTTTTTGGATGAAAATGCAATTATGGAAAAAGACGGAGACAGCAGTCAGCTGTCTCAACATAGCCCTCAAAATCATTTCCATAATTCTGTCGACAACCATAATACATAGGAGCACCGCTGTGTGATAGGCCAGGTGTCTCTTTCGCGAGTGGTCTCAAACTTCTTGTGCTTCAGCATCACCTCTTTGTACCTCGCGATTCAGCAGTGGCAGCATCTCAAGCATTACAGACCTCAACTGAGGCTAGAGGCGCATGTGGATGTTCAAGGGTTGCGGGTCATCAACCACTGCTAAAGATTGTCGACGACCATTACCAGCGTGAGCCTGAGCAAGGTTGACATAGGTTGACATAGGTTGACATAGGTTGACATGCATTAATATTTCACTTGGGGTGACCCCCACTCTGCCATCTGGCATCTGGCCATCAGCTGACTTCCATTCTGAAAACTCAGTTGACATTCGACAGGTATTCTGTCTTTCATCCTCTCTGGCAATCTGCCGCTTTCCACCTGGCCTCTGGCATTCTATCTGGTTTTCTTTCTACCGCTCTCTGACAATCCAAGTGACATTCACCTTCCATTCGACATGATGGTGATAGGTAATCTGGCATTCCACCTGACGTTCTATGCGGCTGTAGCAATGTTGATGCTTTCCTGATGCTGTCTGTAGCTTTGTTGATGTGATGGTTCATGATCGTTCGCTGATTGCCAACCTCTTTCGGATGTTAGTATCATTGGTAGCCTGCCATGACCAAGTTGAATCAGTGTCGGCAATCAATTTTTGATAACGTCCCACTTATTTTTCTCATCGCATACCAACAGCACATGGTCATTAAATACCGGCTCTTACCTAATACCAGTGCATCAGAATATCACATACCCAACCCAAATCACCAAATCGGTCACCAGCACGGTCCACATCTGGTGACCACCAGGATCTACGGGGCCTCCGGTGGTTCCCCGGGTTCCAACCGGGGGATGGCACGACGGGGCTGGCGCACTTGTGCTCCGCCATGCTGGGCTGCGGGCGCCTCAGGGCTGAGGCGGACGCGGTGTGGCGCAGGCTTCCGCTGGCTCCGTGCGGCGAGAGGTCGGCCACCTCAGCGACGTGGATGGTGAATTACTATACTATCTAGTGTTTATTGGTTATATAGTGGTGGCTCTATGGTGGACTATGGCAGGTAATTATAGTGGATAGTGGCTCCAGGATAGCTCTATCGCCTAGTGGTTATGTAATATTGTGGCTCTATTCTGGCTTAGTGGCTAGTGGCTAGTGGTCATATTGTGGCTCTATGGTGGTCATATAGTGAGTACATAGTGGTTTTGTCATGCTTCCTTTTGGTATCAGTCAATAGCGGATTAGAAACCTGGGATCAGTGCCTATGGCTTCCGGGTCAATAATGATTCAAATCACCTGTTCTCAGTGCGGAAATTAAACGTAGTACATGTAGCATATATAGTGGTTGAAAACAGTTCATCAGGGTCCATGGTCAATAGTAACTAATCATACGTATACAGTATATGGATCCATCTGGTTCCGGTTTTCTGCGAGGGACCCCCTAGTAGCTGAAGGTGGTTATAACCAGGGTTTCCAATGTAGATTGTCCCATCTACCAACCTGTTATGTTAAGAAAATGGCAACGGCAATATCATTGGATCATAAAAACAATTGTTAAAAATGGTGCCTGATGATCCATGGTGACTCGGCGGATGGTGCTACTAGTGGACTAGTGGAACAAAAGCAACAATAAGCAACAACTAGCAAGTGATAGCAACAAAAGGTCGGTTTATGACGAAATTAGAGAGCTATGTCCTAGCTGATAACTTTCACACTGGGCTGCCCCATAGTCGTGATAAGCTAGCTTAACGGGCGGAGACTTACTTGTATCAATCATCCTGGATCTAACCTTGATGAACAACTATAGTTATTTCAAATTTCAAGCCTTGAAATGCACAGTTCAGAACTCGTGACCCATCTTCCCTGCTGAAAATATGGATCAATCACCTCAAATGAGCACCCTGATGGATCAAACGCCAAGGATTCCCACGACACCCCTTGGATCCCCAATGATTTGCTCAGGCCCAAGGCTCTAAGGAAGGAGACGCCAGTTGTGATAGCCGAGTGCTTCCCCCAGGAACCGTATGCGGCCTCGGGAATTTGCCCAAGACTGTCCTGAAGGAGACAGGGAAGCTGCTGGAAGCTTGGACGATGGTAGATCCAGCAGTCAACAAAACACTCCGAGTTGACCTTAGATAGCTGGTTAATGCTGGTTATCTATCCCGAAATCCCGATGGTTTATGACAGTTTATGGATTTAAGAGTAGAAAGGATCTAAGATGATCTAAGATTAGAAATTGCATAACAGCGAAGTCGTGGTCTAGGCTGGTTGAAGGATCCAACGTCACCCCAGCGATCCCGGGCCACCATGCAACCACCATGCCCCCGCTCCTGTCGACGACCCGCAGTCGTCCACCACCATCTTCAGGTCCTTCCCTGGGAAGTCGCCAACCAGGAAGCTGCAACGGGGCATCCAAAGCGCTGTCCGACTTGGACCGGGGCAACATCGCAGCAAGCGGCGAGTTACGCCACCACTTTGGGCGCTGAAGAAATGGATGGCAGCTCAGCTTGATGCAGCTTGATGCAGCTTGATGCAGCTTGGCCATGAAGTCTGCAGCTGATTTGATCTGATTTGCTGGGGGTCTTGAGCCCCGGCCCAACATCTCTCCATGTCATGGGACGTGTCTTCATCACTTGAGCACCTGGAGGGGTTTATCATGTTCTCCCATGAGCCCCGCCCTGAGCCAGGAAGGCAGTGTCACGGCTTCAGCGCTCCTGGCTCCAGCAAATAGGTTGACCCACCTACAAGAACCGATCATAAAATCATTGAGTGGTCACCGTCATGGATGGTAAATTCATTGATGGCGACTGAATGTGGCTGATAATCAACTAACGGTGATTCATCATGGTTTATGGTAGATCTATGCTCATACCAACGATGGGTGCCAGCACATTCAACTGTATCTCTTTGGGAATGTTCCGTCACACTGTCCGAAAGGATAGGGTATATAATCCATCTGCAACCGATGTCAGTGTATGATCGCTGACGACCATAATGGCAGTGTTTCCAGCTGTGATGGTCATGATATTGTAATGCAAAACTGAAATCAACGGCAAGCATCGCCAATCTTCTAATCCCCATCTAAAAGGCTCAAGTGTAGCCTGCAGCTTCGCCACCAAGTTTGCACCAAGCGGCCGCGGATTCGAGATGACAAGGGTCCAAAATAGCCTGTGGGATATAGAAGAGCCTGGCAGCCAAGCAACGAAGTCCTTCTTTGGAAGCGAAAGAGTGACGAGTATGGAATCAACATAGCATTCTTCTTATCAAACAAGTCCTTCCCTGGAAGCAACAATGACAAATTTCCGTTTTCAATTACATCTTCTTAAAGGGCACCTATACAAGAATCTGGACAAACGGCAGCAGCATCCAACAGCCTACAGTATCCATCCTCACTACATCACCGCTGTGCAGCACAGCCAATCACGGCTGCGTGAAGGGATCAACCAGCCATGGACCATGTCCGAGGGCAACCCATCCCCTCCAAAGCTATGGGTGGGAAAGCCTGGACTGGATGTGTGTGCACGTTTCATCATGTTTCACAGGTCCCATCTCTATGGACCTGTTCTGGAAAACAGGTCCCATCCGATGTGTTGCTACTGCCTGGTTTCAGCTTCCCCTTCGACAATTCTTCAAATGGAAAAACAATGAATCTTTCTTCACTGCTCATTGACGGTAGCTGCTAGTGGATGATACCACTGATTTCCGGTTGTGAATGGTCTAGTCTCCAAATAGTTTCTAATATGATCGTTGGGATGGTTCTCTCTTTTTCTGTTTTTTTTTCTCTCTCCCTCTCTCTCTCTCTCCCCCTGCATTTTTGGACACCCTCCGGTGATCCAACATAGCCATGAAAAATCCACCGATAAACTTGATGTTTTCCCAGGGTTTCTCACTGCGAACTGTTACATCACTGGGCCAGCAGCATCTCGTTGTGACGTTTCAAGTTGGCGCAAGTAGCAGCTTGGCCAATGGACCACCATTTTAAGGCGGTATGATAAGCGGACACTTGTCCGTAGATGCACCCCCAGCGAAGGGCCCCGCTGGAAAAAAGAAGCTTAGTGTGCCTAATCCGAGCGTGATGATATGGGTACTCAAGTAATCATTGACCTTGATAAATAGTATTAAATATAGTTATATAACCATTGTAATGGTTAGCCCCAGTTTCTCTGATGGTTAAAAACGATCCTTTATCATTGTTTGCCATACGCTCTTGGAAACTAACAGCTCTCCCAGGTGTTGACCTAGGAAGATCAGGTCACTGTGGTCGTTTTAGTAGGGTCTATATTAGTCCCCCCTTAGGAAGGGAACGATTCCTTCATAAAAATCATGGGCACCGGCCAACCAACTACTGACCGCAAGTTACTAGTGGTCCCTTCTCTTCGAAGGCAAGCACACATGTTTTCGGAACTCAGGATTCAAACATGAAATCTAGAGATTTTCGGCAGTTGCATGTAATTACTTGATACCTTCAAATTGTGATGCTATCATAACCATAGTGAACCATGAGTTTCACCATTAACCAGGTTAACCATCATTAACCAAGGTTTACTGGTTGCATGGTAACCCCCGTTAACCACCAATCATGTCACTCACTAATGTAAACCATTAACTCCCATTAGCCACCATTAAGCCCGTGTCCCCTGGTGCCCCGTGACTGGTGCCGCGGCTGCGGCCCAGTGGCTGCGACCACTGCCAAGGCGACCAAGGTTGCAATGGACATCCTGAGCGATGGTGGGATTGTACCAGGCCTATGTTGCACAGTGTGGAATTATTGGTAAGCAACCAGGATGATGATGATGATGGTGATGATGATGATGATGGTGATGATGGTGATGATGGTGATGATGGTGATGATGATGATGATGATGATGATGATGATGATGATGATGG
>VSDK01011008.1:359691-444472 GCA_009767595.1 Symbiodinium kawagutii | reverse complement strand
TGATGATGATGGTGATGATGATGATGATGATGGTGGTGATGATGATGGTGATGATGATGGTGATGGTGGTGATGATGATGATGGTGATGATGATGATGGTGGTGATGATGATGATGGTGATGATGATGATGATTGCCATGGAGCCCGGAGAGATCCTAATCGCCCGGAGAGATCCGAATCGCCCACGAAGAAATGACACAGCCTGCAAATACAGATTGATTTAATCCCACCGTAAATGGTTCTTTGGGCATCAGAAATCTGAACATCAATAGCGCACAATGAGTGTCGAAACATGGTATGAATTCATGTTGCTTTTTGCAAGCAGCATTTTTCAAACAAAAAACAAAATGCACCGTTGGATTGTTTCCCTCTCAAAGACTCAATGATTACGTTGTTACAACAATCTGCCCCTGCATACCTCTTTGGCCGACGCCATGCCATCTAAATGCATTTGCAAACGATGGAAGCTAGTCAGGTAGCAAGGACAAAAATTCCCCTCAGATTGAACGCCATGTCCTGAACAACATTGAACAACCACTATAACAACCACCCAAAAAACCAACACAAACAATGGGAACTGATGGAACTGGATCTGGGATTCAGCCCGAGCCGCAAGATTCGCAGCTTTACAAAGTCCCAGGTGTTCAAATTCTTCTTGTGACGTTGGTAGTCGCAAAAGGCCAGCACCTGCGGCCGCACGTGGCTGGGGAACGCAGCGAGTTGTGGCTGGGACATGTCCGGCCTGGTATGCCACAAAGACCAAGAGTGGGCCCATCTGTTCCTGAGTGAATTCCAGGTCTGCTGTAGCAATCTGAAGAATTCGAGACGAGCGCGGCACTACTGAGGTAACAAGACTGCCAAGCATCCAAGGACCGCAAGGGCTGCATTCCCACCACAGGAATCTGGATCGCACCATAGGTGCCAACTAGGAAGAAGAGGGAGTAGGCCCTGAGGTGTGCAAATGATCAAGAAACATGGAGTAACATCTGATGACCTTCAAAGCATTTCAAAGCCAAAGAAATGATCTAAACCCCTGCTGCATCAATCAATCGAGAGTCTGAGCCCAGCAGTTGAAACACAACTAGGAATGATACCAGGATTCAGGGTCCAATCTTAACAAATGCAATGGTTGTCAACCCAACCTGCAAACACTTCCACTACGATATTCCACCTGGTCCAGGGCTTTCCGTTCAAAGCAAACCAGCACCGGTTCCCCAGCATTTGAGAGTTACGTCATGAGCCAAAACAAATCAACTCCCAACACGAAAGGCCAACAAAAACACCTTCATGCGGCACGACACCCGAGAAACCACCGTTGCTCATCACTATTGACATGCTCCTGCTCTTACCGGCTGTATGTTAGCCAAAAAACTTGCAACAGCTGCTGCATGGATTGCAGGTGCCTGGTTCCGGATCTAAGAATAGCAGAACTGTGTCATTCTGTTTGGACAAGCTTCCTCTACGCGACATGCGGACACAAACAATTAACAGAACACAACAACTGTTGATGTGAATAAAGGACATTGTAACATACATGCGTTCATCATTCTTCCTAGGGCAAAGACATGATGGAAATGTCCGTTGCCATCTGCAGTTCCTGGTGAGGTCAGGAACAGCGTTCACAGCCAGTTTCTCTGGCGCCAGGATGCTTGTGCACACCACTGTGGAAGCGACCCTGCACCACCAGAATCACTGCATGGACACCGATCATATTCAACACAAAAATGTAACCTGAGCACTGGACCGGTGGCATGTGCGGCATTGCTGCAACTCTTCCGGTATTCTCTGGCAATTTCTGCTGTGTCACAGAAATGCTCACCGCAAACATTCAGCATTTGTAATGGCTAAAAAGCATACAACTGTATCGAGGTACAAACAAATCTCACCACATGAGTAGTTCAATGAGTCTACCCAGAATGGATGGTGCAACCAGTGACAGCTGGATCAAGCTGTTGGTCCACCAAGGTCAGTCCCGGCAGTGCTGTCGCTGTCCCTGTGTCAGCTTTGGCCATCACTCAAAAGACACGAGTCAAACATAGCCTTGCAAAATCTTGCAAATCTCCAAAGGTAGCTGCAACCCGGAAAATCGAGGAATTTGATCCAGATTGTTTGCCAACCCGGAAGCATTAGCAGTTTCCACCTGCCGCCGAGGCACCGCCCCAGGCTGCCACCATATTGATATAGGACAGCCCTGTCAAGACTCCAATGGGCCAGTGCTTCGGGCTTCGCACCTCGAACTCGTGGATTTCCATAGGCTTAAGCAGCAAATGTTTCCATAGGCCTCGTGGGCTTGGTAGTTTCTATTGCCTCCAGCAATAAACAACTAGTGGGCTTGGTTGTACTGCGGTTTTTTTACCGATTTCCTTTGCCGGCTGAGTCCATAGCAAGGAAGCGGTGTGAACTTCTCGGGGTCAAAGGGGGATGCGTGGAAGAGGAAGCCCGCTCCAGTCAATTGCATCAAAACACATGATCAAAACGTTGATTGAGGCTGCCTAAAATCTCTAGAACACTCTATGTTGGGCTTTTCAGCACTCTATTTTATTATATGTTGATGCTATTTATTTTTTATGTAGACCAACATCCGCATTCACGCGGTCATAAGCCCAAGCACTCTCAAATGTTTCTGGGGTCGGGAAAATCGGTCGCCACACTTGCAGCAAATCCTGATCTAGAGAGGTTCCATGGGTGGTTGACAGTGTTTTTGTACACCAAAAGCCCCTGCCACACAGCAAATCAAAAGGCAATGGTGTTGCTACAACATGCTACGCTGGGACTTTGATGCAGCAACTGCTGCAGTGTCTAATCACCCAAGTTGAAGGATGGTCGAGAAGGGCAACTGCTAAATGCCAATCATTGGCTAATTGTCATTATCATTGCTGTTGTTTGGTAAAAATGTTTCTTTTACAGTTGCGACTGAGTCATTATAGCTGTTAAGTTATCAATGCTTATTGGTTAGTGAAATACGTAGATCCCGATCTCAAGTATTGATTACTCATGGTCAATCAGTTGAACCAACCACAAGCTGGTACTTGACCCTCAGTTGGAGATATGGTGGTTTCTCAGAAGAGGGGAACCCAAAATCATCCAATATTAGCCGTTTACAATACGATCCATTTTTGGGGTCCCCATATTGAAAAAAACGACATGTGAACCAACAGGTTGAACAGTGATTAGCCATCACAACTAGCCATCAGCGGGTCACCCATCTCTACCCTCCAAGTGCTGCACAGAAAGTAACCAAAGCCAGAACCTGGGCTCCGAACCACAGTCACAGTGGTTGGATGTCCGTGACAAAAATCAGGTAGGTTTTTTTTGCATCTATGATAATTAAGTAAAAAAAACAAGTGCAAGAAATCAATCAGGAAACAGTTTATGAAACAACTGGACACTTTTTGAAACAGTTAGATAATCCATGAGGAAAACATGCAATACAATCATTTTGAGGGTACCGCAAACACACACAATGATAACTTAGCAATGAATCATGTTTGGTGTAAATCAAAGTGTCAAACCATCAACATTGGTATCCAGGACCTACTGCAAACACAATGACGAATTCATGTTTTGTTTTGAATAATCAAATTATTGAAGAAGAAAACAGTCTGCCAGTAACACAACTGGAAAAATTGCTATATAGATATAATCTAACCTCGACGTGTCGATCAAAGCCCTTCAACAGGAGTGAACACCCAGGAAGTGAACCAACCATCCCTTCCCCGATCAACCTCACTCGCCCCGCAAAATGCCCAGATTCACTGGTTTAGTAAAGGAAGGTTATTGAATTTAAGGGGTCCAAAATTGACTCAGGGACTTGTTCATGTTGTCCGCCTACCCAACTTGCTTCGAAGTCACTCAAAACAGTGCCCTCCGACAGAATGCAATTGCCTACCTGCTTCACTGAAACCATAAACGTAAAGGGAAGCAGTTAAGCAATTGAACATTATATTCCGACTTTTATATTTCAACTCCTTCCAGCATTCTACAGGATAACTTGGTCTAGCGTTGCAGGCCCTTTAGCAATGAGCGGCGGTTTGTAACACAATCCGTGGATTCCTACCGTTGGATGATCGATGATTCTCCATGTGTGTCCATAAAACGGTGGTCCACCCAAAACCGATGGTTTCTGTACGTGTTACATTTTGACAATGAGCCACGTGGGATGTTGGATCGGTGCTTATTGTGGCTAATCTCATGGATCATGGATAGTTGGCCATTTCCTGGCCACAAAATGCCTTCCACCAACCTGAAGGGCGCTACAACAGCCCCCTGAACCACCACATCTGTGGAACAAGGGGCGTCATCACGATGGCAGTCATGGCCACTGCCTCGTTATCAAACTTGCCTCAGTGGCGTCTTCAAGGGCAGTCTGTGGTGGGTTTGGGATGTGGTTCGGCTGCTAGCAGTAGCCTTTCTGGATGACTTGTGACTTTATGTGATTGAAGCACCCCTTTGAAAAAATCAGTTTATCAATCATCATCAATCAACCATTGACAAATATTGGCAAAAACAAAAAATTGGAAACCACCGATCACCTACTGGAAGCTGCAGCACCATGTTCATCGGACCGACAATGGTGGATCAGCACAACGAGGAAATGCTTTGTGAAATCTCGTACCGCATTTTGAGGACTGCTTCGAAAGCATTTACCACTTTGTTTTGGTGTTGCTGGTGCCTCCCGAAAATGCATCGCATATGATGGCTGGGGTATTTTTTTTGCCTGGGCATCCAAGGGTTTGCCCTCCATAGTATACGGGCACAAAGCCATGGGGTAGGTATGCTATTTAGAGCGCTCAACAGTGACACGCACACGCACACACACACACATTTATTTTGACATAGCAGGCTGTTGATTGAATCGATTTGGGCAGTCTCACAAGCATGTCCAGCAATCTAGCATAGCAATTAAACCTTGACCCCTTTGATCCACCGAGTTTTCTCCGAATTATATACTTCTGATAAAGTTGCCCATGATCCCGACCCATCACTCACTGCCCTCATTTTCATTGGTGGCATTGGGTGACCTTGGTTGCTACCAGGAGATCTGCCCCCCAACAAGTGGCACATCAGTTCCCACCAAGGCTCTTGCTTTTGCATTCCATGCTTTGAATGTTCAGGAGTCATTACACAATGTGAATGTTGATGTCGGTGATGTTTCCAGGGTGGTTGATGATGGTCATGGGCTCTATTTTCCTTGCTAAAACTTCATGTTTTGTGGTTATATGATAAGTTATATGATATGAATGGTAAAGAAGAAATCTAACTTAATGATCAAACCCATTAATATCATTCCAAATATATGAATACAACTATATATACAGTATATAGATATACACTTCCAGACCCCTTGGTACAAACCCCTTGCTACACCCGTCTAAAAAACTCAAAATCTAAGAGATCGTGATTCTGCACTGGCTGGGCCAAGCGGCAACGACTTGACCCAACCTAGAAATCCACGGTCGTCTTGACACAAGAAATCAAGACACCGCACCATTTGAGGTTGGTTTTATTGAATTGATTAGCCAGTGATATTTTGAAAGTCTGTGCTAAGAGATTCTGGCGTGTTTCTGCTTGGAGCTCCAGTTGTTGGTTGAGATTCTCGGAGTTTCGCAGTTGAATCTTTCACCAATAAATGTACTCCTGGTTCATCACTCTGTTTTCTACTGTTGTCCCCGCTGCTCTTCTTGATGTTTTTGCCTTTTTTTGCTGTTGTTCTTGCTCTTGCTGTTCTTGTTCTTGTTGTTGCAGTAGTTTTTGTTGTTCTGATTGCTGCACAACAAGTTGTAGTAGCAGCGGCCGCAGCAGCAGCAGTAGTTGTTGTTGTTGTTCCTGTTCTTATTTTGATTGTTGTGCTTCATGGCTTCTTGTTGATCCTGCATCCCACTTTGCTGCATGGTCACCGTTGACCTCTCCCGTGGAGCCCTGCCGCGGATTTCGCTCAGCCACCACCCACAGAGCGCATGAGGTGCGCAGGAATGATGGCCATGATTCCCGTTGCCTTCCAAGGCCATGGAATCCCATGTGGAATGGTCCCCCCATACCTGGTAGTTACCCCTAGTTAACTTAGTTATAAACCAACTTAGTTCAGCGTGATTACCATTTCATGCTCTTGGGTGAATCATGTAGTCATGCTGACCCTGGATTCTAAAACCGTTGATCTATATATTCATTGCGGGGGTACCGTTTCAACAGGATACTAAGGCTTTGGGGGATGCCCCATGTTCATCAACCAGGGGTTTGTTAATCCAGGGTCAAATGATGCGTAATCGATGGTGCTTACTTTGCTGGATGGTGATGATGGTTAAGAATTTGTGTTGACATACTATAGCACTAATAAACAAACACATGTTTAGACTGAGGAACACTTGTGTAGTACTTCTTCCGCGTTGATACTTTTACATCTGTCTGTCTGTCCTTCTGTCTAGTAACCCGTCTGTCTGCCAGCCATCTGTATGTGTTGTCCATGTATGCGTCTACATGCGCTATAGAAATCTGTAGATCACATGGTCGAAGGTGGGAGGTTCCGAATTTTGGATTGACAATTTCTCTTGGCAGGGAAGGACTGGGGCCACATGGCACTCAAAATTGGATAGCGTTATGTATTGTCAGGTAGTCCAGCTTACTTACTTTGTCCCCTTGATTCTCTGGGGTTGCCCAAGCTGTACTACAATCATGTTTCTCCATGTGTCCCTTTGGATTCATCCATATTCTCCGTAGCTCCCACTCCAGGTCTTTTCGGTCTTACATTACCAAGCTAACTGGAAGATCTACACATAGGCATGACTTCACATAGGGAGATTGTTCGCAAAGGAACTGCCTTTTTGTCGGATCTTGATGGTATGGTTTGGGACACCTGCCAAACCTGCCATTTGATCACCATATCCATGGATGCTCCTTGGGTTGCTCCAAGCTGGACTGGATTTCCTACCTCAAACTGCATTGCTGCTTCGAGATTTGAAGACTTATTTGGTTTCTGGATGTCGGCCTTCTTCTTCTCTCCGTGCTTGGATCCACCTATGCATTGATGTTCCTTTCAACTTGATATTCAAACAAGTTGATGTACATTTTCAACCATCTATTCCTGGATAGAGTATCCCCTAAAAATCTCTGCATGTATTGATGTATCCCCAAACAGGACCCATCACCTTGGGAAATCTAGATCCTCAAAATGGAAAGAAATTGTCCTTGGCCCCACGGAGTACAAACATTGAACCAGTCACAATACCAGGAACTTTGAACCTTGGTGAACCTGTCAACCGGATGAATCATTTAGTGAATAAAATGCTTTCTTATGATTACAGTTGCCACTCTGGGCCGTGTCTTACCTGTTGTTGCCAACCGTGTTTTGTCTCCCTCATGCTCTACGAGATTGGGACCTGCCGTCCCAGTATGGTATGCTAAGGGGATATTTGTTATGTACCAAACCTTCATTAACAAGGAGTCCTTAATTAGAATGAGTGATGCATTCACTGGCTTCAATCAACTCTGCGAAGTAGAGGTTCGCTTAGGCAAACATTAGAAGGACTATCATAATCATCGGCCTAATTCTTGAGAATGAAGCCAATCGGAAAACAAAACACCCCCAAACTCGTGAACACAGCTGGCTGCGGGATGCAGCACTCAGCCTCCATCGCACTACCATTTAGCGCTTCTCAAACCCTTAACAAAAAAGGGTCAAAAAAGCACACAGCTTTTACATCTGTGCTGTTCTACACCCATAAAAAACAATATGAACCAGTCACCATCAACCAATCACCATCAAAAAACCCATTTAAATCCATATAAAACAATATCAACCAATCACCATCAACCATCCGTAACCGTTCCCCCTGACTATCAACCAGCTGACTCACCCACCGGTACCCAGGGCTCCGCACCATGAGTCCGGCATTGACGCTCCGGGAGATTTCGTAGGCCAAGAGCCCAGTGAAGATGGATGCCTTGAAGCCCACAAAAGAACAACCTGCCTGGTACTGTCAACATGTGCCAACTGGCCTCAGAATTGCTTGATAAATGATGCTTCGCAACACGTGATGGTTGCTATAGATGAACAATGAAAACTCTAACATATCTTGAGTTTTTTGTGCCAGGGCATCCAATGGTTTTGCCCAGGACGTGCAGTGTCACTTTGGGACTCACTTCGCCACAGGATAGGTGACCAGGAGTGGCAAAAGGTACGAATGAGCATGGATTAATCAATTAGTTCCATTGAGGCGTTCGTTTCTGTATTCGTGCCACAGTTCGAGTAGAAGAACGATTCACAAAGTCCAACGATGGAACAAAGAAACTGACCCAGTGGCGACCTCCAAATTGCCAGGACAGCAACGCCTCCATGTATTCCCCAGCTGGCTAGTGGTCCCAAAGCACACTCAAGCTTCCTACTGCAGAAATGATTCCCCTGAAATAACCATTGGAGGTACGCATGGATTCCCCATGGCATTCCACTACACGCCACTACATTATTAGTCGAATCCTACGGTGTGAGTGCACCTCCCAGCATCTCCAACCTCGGAGGAGTCAAATCATCCGTACCAACAACAGCAACGACATAGTGATCCAAACCTCACTCAACCCCCCCCCCCAAAAAACCCACCCCCCCCCCCAAAAAAAAAAGCAGTGCTTCTGCCATCAAGGAACTGTGGATCCAAACCAAGGAGGAATCATGCAGCAAATGTCGTTCACGCTCATGGGCCCAATCTCCAGGCTGGACCTAGGCCCCAGGAAAGTGATGCGATTCTGCGCAGTGCAGAATCGAACAAATTGGAATGCGCGTATTGGTCGATAATACAACCCTCAACAAAGATGAGCAAACATGCCAACAAAGAATTTGTTCTTCACTTGACGTTCACCACTGGTACAGGATTCGCTGACAGTCATATCTTGAGACGTGTGCAGGCAAACGTGCCCAAGCCAAGTACAAGGGGTGCCAGCTTGGCAAAACCCACCCCAGTGCTAAAAAAACAACAAATGCATTCCTGCGTCTGTCGCTCATGCAGGCTCAATTGCACAAATGATGCGAAGGATCGTTTTCCTCCGGTTTCTCTCTGACTGTTCGAGTGGATGGAACTTCGACCAATGACCCTGCCCATTGCTGTTGGAAATGTCAACATTCACCTCACTGCCTTATCTGCATGAGCTGCACGAGCTATAAGGATGCAGGAGCTCTTGGTTGAAATATGGGTAAGGCATGGGTACCACATACTGCGTTGGTTGGCGGTGGTGTCACAGCGGATGGCCACACTTCCAGAGGTTTGTAACCCCCTCTGCCTGATGTTAGATAAAGCAAAACCAGTCATTGGATTCTTAGATATATAACAAACCCTGTCATTTGATTGCAAGATGGGAAAATTTACTGATGGTTTTGAAACATTGGGGATGCAATCTTGTTGAAGCTACAATGATACTATCTGCTGGTTTGTAGGTGGGGATCATTTTACTTTGTTCCGGTAATGCAACGGACCAGTGAACAAAGTTGACCACAATATGCTTGGAAGCTTGTCATGTGAGGAGGTGGCTTCATCATCCCGGTCACCGCAGAAAACTCATCCACCCACTCAACATGACCTTCCAGGTTCCCGGGTTCCCTTTGAATTGGCTTCTCCTAAACCAGGGTTACCGGGGTGGGTTAACAATCTACTAGCACCTAAAAAATTGGTTGGTGTGAGTACGTAGTGTTTCTTATCTTCTCTTCTCCAGCGCCATCACTCCATGACCCTCGCGTTTGGGTGTCATGGTTCCCTAGTCGACCAGCCGAATCCTCACCCCGGCAAGCTGCTTCAGCGGCCAGGGGATGAAGAACCAGCCGTTCCCGGCGCACGGCTGGAGCCCAAGCAATGCTATTCTGTATTGGTGGGGAGCTGTCCAGAAAGCCGGGTAAACCTTAGCCTTAGGTAATCACAAACATGCATATTGGATCATATTGGTGTCATATACTCGGGGTTCTTTTACCTGTATGTCATTCAATGAGCATGACTGCCCTCCATGTTTGTCTCCTCATTAAACGTGTCATGGACAACTTCTCGAAACTGACAATTTGCTGAAAACAGCGCGGTGTTTTGCAGAAACTTGCTGGAGTTTGCATTGTGCTTCCATGCTGAAAATGTCGCGGGTAGCTTCCAAACGTTGGGGTGGAAGCGTGACCCACATAACGTTTGAAAAGGTGTATGAACTGATCTTAGCAATGAAGGCACAAGGGAAGTTTCTGCAAGGGGCTCATTTGCACATATTTGGACTACCGAATTCAGATTTGTGGCACACGGATCATCATCCTCTTTTGGGGGCTGTCAACCCCACCAGGCGGGGCCCTCAAGATAGACAAGTTGGTCAACAAAACTAGGGAAACAGGGCAACTACCGTTCTGGGAGCTATGCGTATATATATATATATATATATATATATAGAGAGAGATATATATATAGACATATGCAATGAGATGGCTTACTAATCAACCACTATAAATGATCATTAACCATGGTTAGCTACAGGTCATATGCCTTATTGACCAACTTGTAACTGGTGGCCCCCCCCGTTGTAGAGCTTTTCGTCTTCCAAACCACCACTGCTCCGCCAGGGACGCCCTGAGATCCGGACCCACGTGCCCACTTGGCCAAAGGTCTCAGCGGCGCAATGAAGGGCAACCAGACCTGACGCAGCTGGTTCGCAGCTGCAATTCAAGGGTGCACAAAATCCATAGTGAAAGATATGGCATGGAAGGTATGAATGATGGATAGATTGATTCAATCCACTACTTGTTCCAAACTATCTCATATTTTCTTAAATCATTTACGGATATCTACAGTATAGCCTGAATGACAAACACAAATTTATGTGAAAACAAAGGCATGTACATACACATGTAAAATATTGATATGTTAAAATAGTTGTGCGTGAAAATAGTTTTGTGTCTATGAACGGCCTGGAAAATGATCCAAGGCATTGATTTTTTGCGGATCCAAAGGACCCCTCTCAATGATGCCCCAAAGCAAGACAGCAGGTGAACTACATACAATTCACCAAACCAACCCAAACTGAACACTCAACCAACCAAAAACTCAGCACCATTCATTGGTTGCACCGTGGTCATGATCAAACACCTGGGGTCCGTTGGCCCTAGGTGCGGCATTGGTCCATTTACCCAAATCGCTGCTTTGTATGATATTTCGTCGTAGTGCCTTTTTGTTGCTAAGGATTTTCACAATAATTCGCAATTCAAACGATTTCAAAACAGCACAAGTGGCAATGACAGGGCGTTGCTTCAACCAACAGTGTCAACACATAGCCGAACTCCAAGGACCGGGCGGTACAAGGGGTAATCAACTTGGGAGAGCAAATTGTCAGGGAGGTTCGACCTCTTCAGAATGACTCATGTTCCACTCAAAGAAAACTGCACTCCACCTCCCCCCGTTGG
Source organism: Symbiodinium kawagutii (assembly GCA_009767595.1). Classification (NCBI taxonomy): domain Eukaryota; class Dinophyceae; order Suessiales; family Symbiodiniaceae; genus Symbiodinium; species Symbiodinium kawagutii. The sequence goes on along the minus strand of VSDK01011008.1, from coordinate 433,068 downwards.
CCTTTGTAGCTGGCACGTGCTTCAACGCCTCTGCGACTGCATGATGCTTTCAACATGTGTCAACCCTCCCTGGATTCCAGGCATCTTGATCAATGATCCCAGTAGTATGGTTGACCAACGAATGAAAACAGCAAATATCACTGAGGTATATTATAATCATGGTACGAAAAGGATTGAAAAGGCATATGTATATTCAAAAAAATCAAAAATGTAGGCACTGAAAACACTGCATTTACACATACATATGTCCAAATATGTAAGCATATCAAAAAAATAGATAAATATATATAACATATATATAAATATATATGTTCTATTTAAACCAAAAAAATATGTGTCTGTGTGTGTGGGGTGGTACCTGCTTTATTTGCAAATCCGGTGAACTACTTACCGCAGGAAATTCGGAAGTCAAAATTGCAAGCGTAGTCCCGAAATCTCAAAGAAGAGGGTGTCACTGGTGTCACGGGAGAGTTGTAGCCTTAGAGCACCCTTGGAAGTGATCCAAACACCACCCCGCCTCAAAAATGCCCACTGCCCACATCTGCATGCCAGGATAGATCGTGGTGCCTGGCAAATCTGCGCAGGTAGATTTTGTTGGATGGGATGGCCACAGGGCCCAAAAATGGTATCAGTGAAACCAACTCACTAGTCTTCGTGCCCATTCAAGAGACTGGTGGCCAGCTGCAGACCTACATGTTCATGAATGTTTTTCTTTGAGATCAATGATTCCAAGTCATGACTGTCAAGGATTCACCTTTGTGAGGCCTGGTTTGAACAAACGTTGATCCCTGAGGACACCAACGCCTTGCCAGGCGAACACCGGGCGACCCAAGTTGCGGATGTGCCGAGGCGCCAATTGGGCGTCCAATGGGATACCAGGACATGTAGTCGTACCATTGGAAGAACTTCTTCAAGCCGTGCTGTGCCAAGTACTCCTAGGGCTGTGCCGTGCATGAAAGATCTTGAACGTTGCCATGGCTTCAAGGAGACCCGATCGCTCAGCATATGATTTTCAATGATGGCCATGGTCGCCACAGAAGAATCATCATGACCAGCATCTATTGTCCGTCATCCACCGTCGTCATCATCAGCAGCAGCATCAGCAGCAGCATCGTCATCGCCATCGTCATCATCGTCATCATCGTCATCATCGTCATCATCGTGATCATCGTGATCATCGTCATCGTCATCCATCATCCTGCACATGGTGTAACCCATGCGTTGCTGTCTTCCTTACACACATGGTCATAGTTTTGGGATGGCAAAAGGAAGCCCTGATACTGTTGGTTACCGTTAAAAAAATACAACCATGGCTCAATCAATTAAACATAGTTGGTCACCATCCAACCCTTTCTGACCGTGAAAAAGCATTCTTAGGCCTTAGGCCGGATCAACATGCCCGCCCTGTCAAACTCTCGTCAAGCTGCGGCAGCCCTGTAGTTGAACCAGGGGTCGAACTCATGGATGATGTAGCCAAAACTCAGTTGGCGATGGGAGAATGACAGCGGGTATCCCTTAAGCTATGGATGGCTGGGGGAGAAAGATTTCTGGTTGGACTGGTTGGACCCCCCCCCCATGTGGGGTGGCCAGCTGCAAACATGATCATGTTTCCTTCGGGTTGCCCATTATGCGAGGAAACTAATGATGATTTATTTGATGCACCAGTGACATTCCGAAATGCTCAACTGACTTCCAAGAGTGGGGCTCACCCATGTGGCTTCATCGCAACCAAATCCCTTCGAATTCTTTGCAAGCACATGCGTTGAGTGCACCATCTTAGGGAACCATCTTGTTGATCACAAGCAAACCAGGTGCCTGTTTGTAAAAAACCTTTCTGCAATCACACACGCAAGCCCACAAGCCAGGAAATGGGACTGAAACCACTCCTCCTGATGATGCCCGACTGACCACTCATGCCGCAATGCATGCTTGTAGCTTCAGGTTTTGGCACTGCAGTATCATGGTCGCGGCAACACGTTGCAATTCCACGTCAATTAATTCTAAACTTGAAAATGGTGTTCTGAGTTCATCACCAAGGGGACCCCACTATTCTTGAGCTGACCTTACCTAGGTGATGAAGAATGCCACAGTTCCGGCAATGCCATACTTTTGGATGTGCCCAACGTTGGAAAGTGCCACACAAACTTGCAGCAACATCTTCCCACCATGGTGCGTTCTGATGGCATGCAAGCGAATATCCTCAGGCGCAGTTTCGAGCAGAACCACCCAACATGAGGGCTTGGTTGTGCCGCCTGCATCCGGGTGCAATAACTGCAGTTTCAGGCCTTGGAATCTCCGAATCTCTCTACTTTACGTTGTTTGTTAGTGAGACTGCCTGAAATCTGAGGTCACTGAGTCGAACCTACACAGAAATGTAAACTTGCAAATTGCATTCATAATTTCAGCGGCTAGATGGAGAGAAAGCAAGCGACTGCATCAAACTACCGCCAAGTGGCAACTGACTGCCAAGTTCAAAAAATGCTACTAGTAGTATGCGTCTGTGTTCGAACCAAGGTGGGCAAATCATGTTTATCCCTTGTTGTTCAATGGCGCAGTTTATGTCTTCCATCACCCAGCTGGTGCAAATCTTCACTGACCGTATTGGTCAGGAGATCTCTCCCCTGTCGGACTGTCCCTGCATCAGGAGCCGCCAGCACCTGAAAAGTGATCATTCTCAATATTTCTCAATCATTCTCATTGGGAAGCCGCCTGATTTGAGCTTCAAGTCCAGCGAATTCTGAAGCAACGGTGGCTGCATCCGAGCCACATAGGCCGCATAGGCAAAGTATAAAAGGAAGGTGGCCTACGCGAGGCGTAGCCGCAGTAGTTGAACTCATGGAATCGCACGCAGCATGTCACAACCAGGGTCCCTGATCACCATTGCGCAAATATGCATATGCGCACAACATAGAATATGTGATAATTGGTGTATAACGACTGTCTAAGCAATCAAACAGGTTTTGAACCACTCAGAATCGCAAACCCATGGGCGGCATTTCTATTGGCTCACATGCGTGAAGGAGGGCCAAAAGTTATCACTGGCCTTGGAAGGAGAATCAACATGGACAACTTGGTTGTCAATTTTTGTCTAGCGTTTCCTGAACTGGGGGAATAACACACACACACACATCCAAGAATATATACTATTGACAATGGTTGTAGAACTACGGTGTGCCATGTACGGGGACGGAAGCATATTGAAGTGCGACTGCATGCGGCACACTGCTGCTCAACCACAATTGCAGTAGCCAGGATGCAGTTCATCCACGCAATTCTTGGTTTCAAGGGAAAGCGATCGCCATAGTAGCCACAAGGATTCAAAAAACCGAACTAGCACTGGTCTTGAATCTCACAAATCTATGCAAACCATCCATTGAAATCATTTTCGTCAAGGCATCAAAAGCTCGGCACACTGGCGCTTCTGGACGAAGCCAGCTGCAAACAGCTCTATGGAATTCTTAACGCTAGACGTCAACCCACTGAGTCATCAACAAATGAAGAACAAGATATTTTTGCTAGAATCGGTTGATGATGGCTTCAAGGGAGAATCACATGTCTTGCAACCACATCAAAGGGACTCCATTCGCACACAAAAAAGACATGGTTTTGTGGGTGCCGGGCATGTTGGTTGGCATTTTGGATTTCTAGCACAGGCGTTCTGGTGCCCAGTCCCAACTCAAAATCAGGCCTGGATAAGAATCAAACCTGGCAATCAAGGTTGCTGCTGGGAGGTCTCCATGAGGATCACTCATATTCATACACTTCTTTTAAGCGAAGGGGATAACAAAATCATGCGTATTCATATCCTCCAACAGTCGGGTACTGTCCTCACTTGCAGCATCCGCATAGGTGGAGTTGACATCCTTCACAATACTTTGAGCTCCAACTATCCTTTGGGTACACCGCTCCTGGTAGCTTTTGGGCTCCCCCAAAAAGAGGGGTATACTCCTGAGCCCCGCCCGAGCCACCAGCCAAATAATTTGATGATTGCCACTACTATTCCGGGGAGCCTTCTTCGTAGAGGACTTTCTGCTCACAAGATTCTAGCAGCAATGGGGATTCTGTACTTACACAGTGGCAGTAGTTGATTCAAGGTTACTCAGTCACTTTTGATTGAAGGGATTGGGCAATCGTCAGAGCACACATTAGTCATCAACAAGTGGGTAGTGATGGATAGGTTCGCTGAAGAACTTTTGATCCATTTCTCTTGATTCAGAATAAGGATTCAGCAGTTGGTCAGCCTCTTTGCTGTCAGGTTGCTCAATATGTTGATTTCACTTTCGAAAGTTAGTTTGGGGCTATGGTTGCCTAGATCACGAGGGAGAAAGTTGCCTGATCACAGGAAATCAAAATGCAATGGTTCGGCATGGCTCCAGAAAAGAAAATGAGACCATTATAAACCATTTTTGTTGGTTTGACTAACCACTAGTGAGAATTGTGAGCCATGATCAACCTTGAACAACCACCGTTCTCAAGCATGAATCAACCATTAAAAGTCGAGATTCATCATTCACTGATCCTAAACCATCACGACCGATTGTCCATGTAAAACATATCAAACAAACTGACTTGAATCATAGAATGATGATTCTAAATAAGAAGATAAATAAACACACGTACATGACATAATTGTTTATACGTGTATCAGTACAATAAATAAATATATATATATATAAATATAACAAACTTATATACTGCAACTGCCTGGGCCGTGCATGGCCTTGCCCAGCTTTGCAAGACCTGTGCGGAAGTACCATGTTCACAATGCTACCCAATGTTCACAATTCTGCCTGCGCAAGCCGGTGGTTTAGAAGCTTCTCGAAATGAAGAAACCCTAAACTCGAAACCCTTTAACACTGCGAAAGGGAAACGTGATAGTTTATGACGTTTGAATGACGGATATTAAGATCTCATTGGTGAATGATGGTGAACAACCTTGATTTAACAGCATGTTTCACAATTTGTTTGCGCAATGTTTTGTTGCTCCAATCAACTGTATATCTGCCAATCTAGGCTAGAGCAAGCGGGAGCGCGCAAGTTTATATCTATAAATCTATATATTTAAATATATATATATATATATAAATAAAAAACAAATAAATAAATCAATAAACAAAAAAAAAAATATATATATATATATATATAAACATATATTTACATACATGTACGCAAGTGATCTTGAAAAAATGAACATAGAGAGAGAGAGAGAGCTAAAAAAACATATTTCCACAAGCAACTGTTTACAATTGTAAATATTCAAGACCATTTTCCTTTAAAGGCATCAATGAATGCAAAAGTGATGCCAAATGAGAACAGTGTATATCTATATAAATGCACACAACTTAACATGACATACACTTGTCATTGACTTCCAAAACCAGATCAACAATAATGGCTACCCAGGATTAATAAACCCCTGGTTGATTAATAGGGGGTATCCCCTAAAAGCCCTGGTTTTCCATTAATAGGGGGGGAAACCCCCCTAGTTAATCAACCAGGGGTTTAGCTTCATCCTGGGTTACCATTACCGCCGAGGAACCCAATTTGAACAGCTGGCGCAACGGGAAGGCTACAGCTCCGGGAAGCAGCATCACAGCTAAACCTTGGACGACGGCCACGAATCTATGTGACGGCTGTGGATATGTGTGGGTTCCCACCGGGATTCCCACCTTTTAAACAGGGATAACCGTTAAATATCAGGGGATTCCCTATCGTTAGAATCAGGGGATATACCACCTATAGTTAGTAACATGGGATTCCCACATGGTTAGTAATAGGGGATAGTAACATATAATGACCACCAAAAAGAGGGGATATACCACCTATATATGGGGAGTTCTTGAGCCGTAGGGGACCCCCAAAATTGTTGATTTACTACAATAAATTGTCAACAAAGGATGATTTGGGGGTACCCCTGAATATTGTTTCGAGAAACCTCCACATATGGCTATCCAAGTCATTTCATTGTTTGTTGATTCTATGGAGTTAGATGGGTAGTAGACCGTATAGGGTAATTGATTCATTGCATTTTTTGATTGATTCAAAAATCCACTAGAGGGTTGACTAAATGATCGCGCTTAAGTCTATATGGTTCAACTATTGTTCAAGCAAGCCACCTCTTACACTGGTCTGGCCTGCCCTTATGCTTGCTATGTCTTTTTAAGGTTTTCATGGCCAACAAGCTATTGCAATGAACAAGTTGTTGCCAATACTTGGTCCATCATTGGTAAGTAATACTCACCACATCTGATTGCTGATTAAGACACAAACAGCATGATGTACACATGGGATTGACCCATGGACATATTGCAATGGCAATTTGTTGGTCAATCCGCTACTACGGTTCACCAATTCTGTCTTGCTGGTTATTAGCTATTATGTTGATTAAGTGCTTTTGGCTGCTGATCGTGGGTACAAAACCACTCAAATGTTGAACCGAGTGTCAGCATTCAATCGGTGATACGTTGATGGTTCGTCAGTCAAATGAGTTGACAAGTAATGAACAACAGGCCATGTTCAGCCTCCTCTGTGAAGTCTCGATTTATATCGAACAATGACAAATGTAGTATGCCACAATGTCTACCCATCATCATATCATGGCTCGTGACTTATCATTGATTATTTGTCTGTAGGTTGATTATGGTTAAGCAACTAATTACTGGCTGATTATGGTTGAAAAAGTATCTATTATCAATGGTCGACCAGCTGCTCACCATAGTTGCCATAGCTCTAGCATAACAATTTCCTTGGGTTAACTGAAACAATATATGGTCAACCATAGTTGGATTTGTGGTCCCCTTAGTTACAGTAACCACAGTTCATCAACCATTCACCGCTGGCTATAACAAACAGGCACTCAGCAATGAAAGTCAATGGCATCCAAGCATACCTAAGCATAGCTAAGAACCATTTCAATATCATTGTTCGCAATCATCATCAACAGTGGGCGAGAGTACATATGCAAGCGCTATCCAATGTATGTATACCCTCTGGTGAGAAACGGTCGCAATTGATAGTCCATGAGTTCGAGATGCTTTGGCTATTCTGAATGGCCATTTTCCAGTGCTATGTCTCACTACAAAAAGGTACTCATCAATGATACGAACTTGAACATTCTGGAAAAAAAGCAATGTCTGAATATGGCAAAATACGCTATGCACCCCGGCTTCATATTCTATCCCTGCTCCCAGAATACTGACGGATCTCCTTTCTCCGCAACAACCTGTCCACCGGCTGCTGAGATGCCGAAAGGGTCACAAAGCGCCAGGTCTGTGCAAAGCAAGCAAGGATTTATCAAAAATAATATTTGCATCTCATATCATCTCATCCTTTTTCCTGTTCTGCAATGACTGGAGACCCAAAAAGTAGCCTCCGGTCATGTGGGCATAACAAACCTTGATTTGGTCTGTTGATGTCTATCGTGTGCCAGATCTTAGCCATGGTTTTGCGTACTGTGAAGTGGTTGGCGGTGCTTATGGGTCGTCCTTCTACAAATGCTGCCAGCAGCCAATGTTCTGCCCATGTTTCGAAACCAGCTAGGAGCCAAAACTACCGCGATTAATGAGCATCTGTTCTGCTGATCGCTCCAGGGCGGGCATCATAAACTGTGAAAGTGTCACCACTGTTGAAGGAGGATGCAGGAAAATCATTTGGATGTAAGCAAACGCTTGGAAACCGCTCCTTCCCACGTCCTACACGTAGTCACGAAACCCTCCCGCCTAGATCTACCTTCGGAAATGAGTCTTGCAAGACTGCGGGAAAAGCGCTTCCTCCCAGCTACAAAGATTGGCCACTGGCCACTGAAGTGACTGGCCCAATAGACGTCTTTTTTCGATCCCTGTAGGAATTTAGGGTGTCAGGTCATGCCACCCAAAATGTAGAACTAGGCTGATAATTGGATGCTACAAATTACAATTCTGAAAAATTGCATCCTGCAAATTAATTGGCTAATAATAATAATAATAATAATAATAATTAGAATAGGCTAATAATTGGATCCTGCAAATTGCAATTCCTAGGAGCTGCCTGGTTCAACTTGGTCGCCTACAAATTACTGTGCACCACCCCATGTTTGGTTCATAAAGGGCTGCTACAAATTGTTGTGCCCATTGAGGCCTGACATATTTGAACATCAATTTGTAGTGCTCTGGAGACGGCTCTTGTAGTCACATCACTACAAATTGCTCCAGTGAAATGACAGGATCATCTAATTGCATCAAGTATGGTAGCTACAAATTACTGGGATTAATAAAATCATACCAACATGATACTTACAAATTACAATGGTGATTTTAACATGAGTGCCTTTCCTACTTGCGAATGGCCTGCTACAAATTACTCAGCATAACCTTATTATTGTCTTTAAAATTAAAAAGTTCCCTACATGTGGTTGGGCTGTCACCCAATGCTGGAGATATAAAACACCTCTGAAATCAAGGCTTGTAGAGAGCATCAAATCCACCAATCCGTGATTTTTCGTGCTTTACTGGGCGAACTAGACCTCTGGGCCGTAGGGGATGACAGAAGCAATCAACACGGCTTATGCCGGTTGTGCCTTCATGTGCCGTGTCAATGCATCTCTATGTCCATTCTATAGGCTATAGGCATTGACTATTCCAAGGTTGCCATTGCTAGTGGGAAACCGCCAACTTTCGGACCAAACCACTGCCACAACCCAACAGTGCTACCAGTGCTACCATCAAATTGGCCTCCTATCCATCTGCAGCCAAGCCTTGACCGCAGTAACCACACACACCATGCTATTCAGATCTTGGCCGCTACCCAAAGTACAGAATGGTGAACGGTGCCACCAAACACTTTGGTGCCTTTCTCATGGGTACGTCGCATTACATCGCTTCAAAGATCTGCACCTGTTCCGCCTGCTACGTACTTTGTTTTGCTGTGCCATGGACTGTTACTGCTGCCATCGGGCAAGCAGAAACTCGAACTACAGCGCTACACGCAATGGCTTGGTGCAACATCTCTCAATGTCCATCTTGAGGAAGCAAAGCAATAAACACAATCTATTGGATGTACATCCTGAAAAGTCTTCAATTGCCGTCCACCATTGTTGCTGAATGGCTGCCAGGATCACTCAAACTGATCGCAAATGTGATCTGGAATCTTTCTTCAAGATTCAACTCCCACGCAATTGTTTGAGAAAACAGTCAACATCGTCCCTCTTTAACGTTGCAACATCTAGAACTTGTAGATTTCCACAGCAGGGCAGTTGCGACTATGCTGACCTCTGAAGGTTGGATGATGAACGTCTACCATTTTGGTGAGGGCACTCCTGGTAGCAAAACGTGACTCCCCCTTCAAAGGGCTACAAGGATACTCCTGGGTCCAACCGGCTCCCTCCCAACCTCACCAGCCAAACATGCAAAAAAGAACTGCTCTGAACAAGGCACATTCATGCATACTTACTATGTTAAGCCGGGCACCAAATAGCTAAGCAGGGGCACCAAATAGCTTTCAGCTCGTACATCCGTAGACAACCCCAGCCCTACGGCCCATGCGAGGTGGAAACTTTATTACTTCTGGTGACATCTATGCATGCGGATTGCCAGTTTCAATGTTTATGGTCTATATTGATTCATGATCATCATTCACCTGGTTCTTGTGTCCTGCACATGGTTCTTTGACCTTCCAATGATTGGTTCACAACACATTATATACTTCGCTTCAAAAGCTTCAATACGACCTTGACTATTATTCTGAAATCCGCTGATCTGGCATCATGGAATAGCTCTGGCACATGCGGGTCCTGAAATATAGTTGCTATACATGTCTGCCTTCCCAAAGGATCTATGAGCCTATCATATCATAAAAATCAAAAAAAATACATAGCACAAAGTGACCACACGGCTGTCGGTTGGCATCCAAGGTAACCGGAAGAACTGGACACCACATGGGTTGCAGCAGCAAGACATGTAACGCAGGTCTTGCGGATACACCAAGCGGGCAACCAGCGCTCTTCGCCAGTCGCGACCGGTCGCAGCACAGCACAGCAGTGTCTATAAAACATGTTGCCGGGCTGGTGGTTTCGTGCGTATATAACTAATGGGTGATTAATGGCTGAGTAATTGTGGGCTAATGCTGATCTCATATGATCTTGTGATTAACGAAGATATGCGGGAAATACCCAGCTGCATCATTTACTTCCCGACCATCCTCTAAAATGTTGAACACATACATCAGCTAAAGTCAATCCACTGGTGGGCTACCGGGATGGTACCATGCTTGGGAGAAAGTGCTGAGGTATGGCATGTGGGAGATGTCTAGCATAATGCACATGAAAACAGTCATGGAATACTATGTGCAAAATTGAAATGCTGCACGACGGATATATAATCTAATCTAGGCGCATGAAGAGTCCATAGTATCTATTGGCCACCATCTGGACGATCATGGTCACTGCTGACTATCGTACCACCGTCTGACAGTATTATCGTTTTTCTTAAGAACACGTGAAGGACTCTTGTGCAGGAGAAGCACAAGAAATGCATTCCTGGTTGGTGTCACTTCGACCAGGTCAGAACATTCAACGAAACATTATGTATATCAACTTTGATCCTGCACAGGAAGCACATGCTTGCGGACCACCACCCGGCAACTGAGCGAAGCAGCAGCAAGTGCATGCTTTGAGTTGGAGCATGGAGAACGTTCACCACTATAATTCCACAATCTTTCATCCAACATAATTCAACCGTAATTTCCTTTCCACCATAACTTCCACCAAACACTTTGTCCATTGTGTTTTCTTGAGCAGTTCCAATGTGATGGCATGAAAATCAAAACCACCGATGCTGGGGTCACCCACCTGGCCCTTCCGATTGCCATCAGCCACGGCCAAACTTCAAGTGCCTCAAGTCACTGAGTTTGCTGTCCTCATGTGCGGCTGTTGGATCACTTCCCCACTGCTCCACTTGCTGCCTCAGCTCCCGCTTCCGCCGGATGCGGTCTCGGGCAGTTGCGCAGAGCCTGAAGCTTCGCGAACAGCTTTGTCCAGGTCTCCGTTTTCCATAGCTGCCATTAACCTCAGCATCTGTCATCATCAACCAGTGTCCACAATAATAGGGGTATACATGTTATAGCCCATAGTATCCGATGATGATGATGATGATGATGATGATGATGATGATGATGATGATGATGATGATGATGACGATGATGGTGGTGGTGGTGGTGGTGATGGTGATGGTGATGGTGATGGTGATGATGGTGATGATGGTGATGATGATAATAGTTGTGATGATGATGATGATGATAATGGTGATGATGGTGATGATGATGATGGTGGTGATGATGATGGTGATGATGATGATAATGGTGATGATGGTGATGATGGTGATGATGATGATAGTTGTGATGATGATGATGATGATGATGATGGTGATGATGGTGATGATGATGATGATGATGATGATGATAAACAAACTGCTGTGTTTCTGAAAAAGAAACCTAAGACTCATCTTTGACACAAACACCTAACAAATCATCGGTTACCCTCTGGTAGATTTCACCTCAGTTTCAAAAGGTGATAGCTCTAAAACTGGAACTTCTGCTGACAGCAAAGGGCAACCGTCAACGGCCTGCAAGGCCGCACAAAGCTCTAAGTATGCGCTGAATTCTGTAGGCTGAGATAGGCTGATTTGAGTGGTCACACTAAGAGATTGCCCTCAATACATGATAAAGTTAGATGTTGCGGGGTCTCAGGAGATGCATCAACATTCAAAGTTACCTTGGCGTCAAGTGCCCATGTGGTTTGGAGTTGTGGCGGGGGTTGGTGGTTGTTACTCTTGTTGTTGTGCTCGCGGCTGCTGTTGTTGTCGCTTCTCTTGCTGTTGATTTTGTTGTTGTAGCCGTTGCCAGCAGGCCTCACGCTTGGTTTCGTTGCGTCCCTCAAAACAGGTTGCAACCCTGCGGCTTAGGCTGCTCCTTAGGACTTGCTATGCTTTAGTACTATACCTTTGAAGTGTGGATTGAGCGTGGCACGTGCATATAGAAATATTACATTTACATGTGTGTGTGCGCGTGTGTTTGTACAGAATACATATGTTCACCATCTTCAGGCGTGTCAAGTAATTGGCATCCCTACCAACCACGTCAGAGCCAGTTGCCACTAATTGACCTGTCTGCTTTTATCATGATTCCTTGTGATCCCGTCACCTCTCCCACAAGTCATACGCTGGTTGTGACTCTTGAATTACCTGGCTATATGGGCCGATCCGTGAACTGCTGACTCGCAACAATTTGACAACCCAAGTGCGAGCCACGGATTTCAGGGAAACATGGGACCCAACCCACAACATCCAACCAGGCTTGCTGCCACGCAGCAAGTTTCCTACTTCAAGCTTCAGCTTCTGCTCATCCTGCTGTGATTTTCTCCTCGGACCCGGAGACTCGACCAGCAAACCCCCAGCCGGCGAAACCAAACAATCAATGCATACAAAATCCTACTCACAAATGCAGGGTAGCTTATCTGGAGCCCTAGCATATTCAAATACCAAAAAATATCGAAACACATCCTGAAACTACAGTACTGGATCCGCATCTGCCTCATTGGCTCTGCGGGTGTCCCTGCAAAGGTCCCTATCTATACTTTGGCGATATGGGGATTGGATTTCTCAGTATGCAGAATTCCCAGAAAGGTTGGCTTATTAATCAAAAAGGATTACATATTCATGAGTCATGAGTGACGGGGGGGTTCCCTGTAATGAGGAGCAACCATGTTATATCTATTATCCGCTTTTTTTTGCTTGTTCACCAAACCAGCGCTGCCTGCTTGGAAAGCATAGGTCTTTGAAGTACCAACCATCAAATGACATGAGCAATTGCCAAATAAACCCCATTGCACCAGCTTGAAGTGGTTGTCAAGGGCATCGTCACCTAGACTATGGACCAAAGCAAAGCATAGTAAACCGATATCAGTATGACTGAAGACAAGTCACCAACCAAGCCTGAAATCCGGCAGAAAAACACCGTCGCGAGAACCAGCAAATGATCCCCCTGCACTAGCTGGTTGCCGCCCCGCACTAGCTGGTTGGTTTGTAAGTTTTGACATGTTCAACAAGCCATGACCTCCATCTACCGTTACGTTGCAGAATTGACGGATCAATCATCACATGTCATGCTCAACTGCTTTTATAAACCACATCCACCATGCTTCGCGAATTCAAAATAAATAGATAAATATGATATTACCCATGTTGAATCCGTATCCTTAAGAAATCAGTTGTGAGTTGTGATTCACTCATTTGAATTCACTTAGTTCATGTCAACCCCTGTGGCTGCGTCCCTCATATACCATGCTTGTAGCCCGTCTGTCGGCTGCCCAGGCACTTCATTTCTTCCAAGGCTTTTTGGAGCTGACCTCGACGGGCGCCGAATTTTTGGGGTCATGGCTATAGGTTGTAGAGCCATGTAGGGCCCATAAGCATGACCAGTGACCCCCTACAACGATGGTAATGAAGCCTATGCTTGGTAGCTTTTGAGCCATGGTTATAGTACCTGTTGTAGATTATAGAGCTTAAAATGCACCTTACAACCATGGCTGGTGACCAGCTACTGTCTACATCCAAGTGGTTTGTCCATGATTGGTGCCTCTATCCTTTGCCCTGTCTAGGGACAAAGAATGACAGAGGTCGATGACCAACGAGATCAGCAGTGGGCAAAGCACAACTGGATGCCTTTCTTTTGAAACAGAAAGCAGTGTCACAACAGCTTTGCACCTTTTCAACTCCCTCTCAAAAAGCACATGAAAAAATAACAGCACATCAGCGTTTAACACGTTCAGGCCCATTCTCCTCAAACAATCCGCGGGGAATGGGCGGGGAATGCCTTTCCAACACACCTGGGCCTAGAACAAGGAGAATCAATCCATCCAAGCGATCCAGTCACTGCAATGGATCACTAAGGTGTGGTTCATAAGGGAGAGACTACCAGCAAGGTACCACGAGTGAGTATTGCTTCTAGGCACCAACCAAGGGGAAATGACCACACCCCGGAGCTGAATTCGGAATTGACACACAGAATTCGGTTGCCAAAGAACCACCCTCGGCTGGTCCCACCAGGATACCAAGGCTTGACCTAGCGATCGCCCTTCTTATATACGAGAGTTGCATCTAGGCACGGGCAGGCCACCACGCGCCCCGAATCCCAAGGTAAATATCCAGTGAACTGCCATTGAATCAAACTGCGGGAAGTGAAACCACAATTACCCCAAGCGAGGATCTCCTAGCTGTTACCAGCCCCCCCTGTACATCGTTTCCTGGCTTAAAAACATCCCATGCGTTCTATGCAGCCTTGGTCTTGGCACCTCCTGATCATGCATTTCAACTTGTTTAGGAAGCCAAGCATACACCCCCCATAACGCCAGCACGCGCGGGATAGCCGTTGCCGTCGCTTGCAATAACAACTGCTAAACACTTGCAAAGTTTCAAAATAACCCCACAAACTGCGAGGTGCACCCACGCCTAACAGCTGCACATGGTAGATTAAACAAAGCTGGTGCTTGGGTCACCCAAAAGCGATTAAACAAATTGCACCAACATCTTGGACATTCCATGTCGCTCTGAGCAATTGCCCGGATCTATTCAACCTTCTCACATTATCGACCACGATCAGGTCGTAGCTCCACAACTCCGACATTTCACCAGGCCAGGGGCCATTGTCAGCTGCCTCTACAAGCAAGGCAGCAGCCTTCCTGAGCAACGAATGGGGGCATGATCAAGGTCATTTGGCAGCAAAAACGACAAAGCCAAAAACTACAACCGTCAACAGCAACAACAGCAACAGCAACAGCCAAAAAAGCAACAGCAACATCAACAGCAACAACAACAGCAACAGCAACAACAACAACAACAACAACAACAACAACAACAACAACAACAACAACAACAACAACAACAACAACAACAAACAACCACACCCACAAAACACACTCAGACACGTACTGTATATCATCTAGCATCGCAATACTCTTATATTGAATCATCAACACCAGCGCCATGAATCACCACAAGTCCACCAGTTTGTGGAACTACCAGTGAAAACTATATAACTTCCCCGACGAGAAAAGGGCGGAACCAGTTGTTCAGGTGCTTCACTGCCGTGAATCAATACCATAGACTTGTTGATCAACTCAAAATTGCCATGAAAGTTGATGGATGGTCTTCTCAAGTTCATATCCAGCACCGTTCTTTGGAAGCAGGGCGGCCTTTGTTCAAACAGTCAAGGCTAGGTTCGCAATTGCATTTTGAGATAGATATCATGATATCACTATCGAAGCTCCTGAACAGGACCAAGCACCGATCATTGTGAGTCACTTAGGGTAGGGCGTGCCTGAAGCGTGCACAAGGCCTGCACGGGTCAAAACAATGCAATCCTGACTCTTGACGGGTCACCTGCCCAAGTCTGATGAAAAATGGTCTGGACCCCAAACCGTTTAAGCACAACGGAAGGCAGTTCTTGTCCATAAAGCCCATATGATGTATCAGGATGCCGATAAAACACACGCACACACACACATATTTGTACAGTCAATTAAAACGCACTATTGTGCAATACATCCCGTAATGTGCTTTCCTTCGTGTGTTGACTTCTCTTCATTGCCAAGTAGTGCCACTCCAACCAACCATCCCAACCCCTACCAGGCATGGACCCCTGATCCCCCAGCGACGCCAAGCACCGCCCAGCGTCTGTCTGGTCTCCTCCCTCGGACTTGGCTTTGCAGGCGAAGCGTGCAGATCAGACAGCGCCTGGGGACGAGTGGCCGCTCCTCTTGACCCATTTCACTGATCAGCATGAAGTAGATTAGATTGGATTAGATTGGATTAAATTAGATTGGATTAGGCTAAATTAGATTGGATTAGATTAGATTAGATTTGATTGGATTAGATTGGATTAGATTAGATTAGATCTGATTGGATTAGATTAGATTGGATTGGATTAGATTAGATTAGATCTGATTGGATTAGATTAGATTGGATTGGATTAGATGGGCAAATAATGGCAAATAGATAGATACACAAACAAATAGGTAATAGATAAACATACATGATTGTTAATACAGCGCACATGTTAAATACAATTCACCCTTTCTGGCCGCACCACCATTGATTGACAACCAAATGTCAGCAGCGGCTCTCAACTGCCGGCCAAAAATGTTTACCTTCAGCAATTGGTGAAGATTAGCAACCTCCTGCCCGCAAAAGAAAGAACAAAGGCAACGGATGATGGTACCATACTTTTTTTCCACATGTAGCCAGTGATCGTGCTGCAACTCGGAATTATATACTGATCTTCAAGTCATACTTTATCTTTAGCTAGGGTTTTGGTGAACAAAGCATCGCCCATACGGCAATCATCCAAAGAACCTGTCTTGTTGCAATCCTTTCCCAAAAGCCGACCTACCCGTTGTTTTATGCCTTCCCTGTCATACGTACTTTCATGATCCTTCATCATAGGCTGCAGTAGCAACCGACAGTGCTTGGCATAAAGCCATGGGGCCGGAGGAGTCTTTGTTTCTGATTGTAGGCGGTGTCAGCTGATGCCAAACCATCAAAGTATCATTGGCTCCACATGGCCCGGGCTGGTTGGATATCTCCCGGCGATGCAACGATTCGCAGGGCTCCTTTCGCAGGTCCCCGTTTTCTGCGGATGTGATCAGCAAGTTAGCAGCCTGCAAGGACAGCACGGAGCTGGGTACAGTCATGGTGTCCGGCGGGTCATGGGGCTCCAAATCAGGGCCTCTTCCCCAACAAAAATGCGTGTGTTCGGATGGTTGAAAGGTAACCCAATAGCAACCCAAGGGCCCAAGGGGTTTGGAGAACCCACCTGGTGTGTTGTGAACGGGCCGCTTCTTCGCACAGGCACCGGAACGAGCATGACCTGCATTCATCTTCTAAATCAAAAATTCAACAGATTTCAATTGATTTTATAGATTCAAATGATGTACAAAGTAGATTTTGTACTTTGGGCATCCCACCACAGCCATGTTCAAATTTGGTGGACGGCTATCATTCTCTGCCGAAACTCATGAGCACCATCCGGAAGGAAGCTTCGCACACTGTATCCCAGAACCGCCCCATCGTAGCCAAAAAAATGCAATTCTTGGGACGATAGTTTTTGATTCTGAATAGTTTGACAAAATAGTTTATTAAAAAAAATGAGTGCTAATAAAAAAAATCAGTACTGGATATTGCTACAAAAAATGCGTACAATCTAAGAATAGTTTCCTGATCAGGGACTGTAGCTTGGCTCCATATCTTTTTTGGGGCGACCATCTGGCAAGGCGTCAAAACTCATAGCCGCATAGCCAGAATTGGATGTGAGACAACCGTCGAACATGCTTTGCCCATTTAGAGCTTAACGTTGTCCGAGGTCATTTCTTTTGCATAGCTTGAAGAAAGTATGATGAGAGTTCAAAGTGCTGATGGGACCCTATCTATGTGCGTGAAACATGTATCTACCGCTTTTTCATGCAAATGATATGTGCATATGCACCGGGCTTACTACAAATGGTGCTCAGGTGTAGAAGCATGACAACACATATGCATGCGTGTGTGTGTGTGTGTGTGATTGTATGTTTGTGCGTTCGAGAAATATAATGCATACATGCATCTATCAGCAAATGTGCACACATGTGCATGTGTGCAGGCATGCGTGCTCCTCTGCACATCTCTCCGGCGAATCGCCCTTGATTGCCAATGATCATCCCCGGTGAAACAAGGACAACATTGTCTTTGTTGTTTTTTCCACAGGTTTTTCACAAGTTAAGTTTGCTCATCTACACCAAAGCTGCTACATTTGGCAAACCTTAAAGATCTTAAAGCCGCATGGACACATCTCCAACGCAAGTTGGGCACAGCACCGGTGCGCCGTGGCATAGCGCACGTCCACGCCTTTTGTCTGATCCGATCAGTGTTGCTTTGTTTGGCCGGCTGCAAGTCCTGGAGGTGCCATGTCACACCATTCAGCTACCCTTAAGGCCATCATGAGCCACAGGATTCACCACAACGCCGCAACGAACCATCAATGAATATGCATTATATAATCAAATTTAATCACACTATAGAATCTATATCTACTAGCTTCAAAATTGTCATTGACCAGCTGCAAATACTGTTGACTGAGCATTGTTCACCATATTGCCATTGAATCACAAAATATTGATGTGTGATGTGCTGCACACCAACTTTTTTGAAGGGTCCGAATCGTGAACGGATCCGTGAGTTGTGTACTGCTCATTATCCTTTGATGGCAGCTGATGATGACCAAGTCTGCTTCCCACCAGCCCCCAGCCCCCCCCATTCCGACCGCACGACCCACGGTGACCATCCACAGTGCTGGGGCCATCTCCGGGCGCCCGGTCTCCTTCAAAATCTTCTCGAAATCCCCATTTTCGGTCGAGGCCATCCTGCCATGCCCTCACCCCAAACGGGTGCTTCTGAACACAACTGTGCCCCTCCAACATTAAGCATTCATGATAACATACCAACTGTTCTTGGATGCCGCCAAGAGCTATATTAGGGCGTTTCTTCAAATTATCCCGAAATCATCGGAAGCGATATATGAATGAACAATATGAACAATTCCAAAGGTACTGATGGGCGCAAATGAAGCACCCAGGGTCAAGAATGACAAACGCAATAGAGACTCCAACACGGTGCACCTGTTCAAATGCAAATGTGTATGCATACACACGCGCACACACACGCATACTTGAATGTTCAAAGAGTAAACGTGCACGTATAAAAGTTTTAACGCTTAACACTTCTTGAACAAATTGGCACTAACATGTACTAAATAAGCATACAAAGACATATGTACAATTTCACATGTGCCTTTAAGCTATCCGAATTTCATCATATATTTCCACCCCTGTGGGAATACCTAATGCAACATGAGCACATTTGCCAAGTCCCTTCGTTCGTGCCGAGTCTCAGTGCATTGCCCACTTTGATTCGCATGGCAGCAGCTTTGAAGTCTTTCTCCTGGCGACTGTGCCAAAAAGGACCCAACAATTCTAGGGCCACCCGTGGTGCTACGACCTACTCTTGGAGCTTGGTTGCCAGTGATCTGAATGGTTGAGCCAGCATCCCCCCCGCAAGAAAAATAAGCTGGTCAACTTGGTGACCATCATCCCAGGATATTCCAGGTATCAAGGCAAAGAATAAGGAATAGTTGAAACTTCCAGCTCGTTTGTCAGGCTAACACCTGTATGACAGGTTGCGGACCAGTGCAAAACCGAGGCTGACCCATTGGCCAGTGGTCAGCACCCTAGTGAAATCTGTTGTTTCATATTCTGGGTGCCCTCTGTTTTTTAAACCTCAAGCTGAAACATCTCCACCATTAAAGGCTCGCCATCTGACCATCCTAAATTGTGGGCCCAAGAGGGTCAATCTTTAAAATCTGGTGACACAAAGCCAGTTAGGATATGTTGGGATATCCTGTTGGCAGCGTGCCCCCAGCTTCCATCCTGTTCAGTGTTTAGCTGCTTCTGAGGTTTTCCAATACCCCATTAACCACGGTGAACGAACTTTCCAAACACTAAGAACTAACAGGATCACTCAGGATCACAATCAACATCAACTAACAGCTGCCCATCGCACCTCAACATGTACCCCACATCAACATACATCAACCAGCTATAACCAGCTGTCCTATCTGTCATATCAACCGGCCCTCAGCCATCGCAATCCCGGCTGCCACGGCTCCTTATTAAAGCCCTGCAGCAGCTCTTCCAGCTGCCCATTGTTGGCAGCACCAACCTGGCCCCGCGAAGGCGCGGTGCGTTTGGGCTCGCTATGTGGAGATCAACTGGGACTGAAGCGGTTTTTATGTTTTTTTTTTCAATATGTCGACTGATAGCAAGCTGATATGAAGTTGATATCAAGCTGATATGAAGTTGATCTCAAGTCTCATAGTTATGCTTGATTCTGGTGATAGGCTGTTTTTTCGAATAGTTTTGGGACTCTCTTTTAGCACAGTAGGGATGACGCTGTTGGGTTTCAGCGGTGGCCTTGGAAATGCTGCGAGAGTTGGAAGTGACAATCATCATCAGCCATCATGAAGTCACAAGTCCAAAAACCATGGGCTCAAACCATCAAGCGCTGGCTGATTATCTTGCAAAAACATGTCACGAAGCATTACCACAATGCTGGTGCTGAACTATGAAGCGAGCTTCCTTAAAGCAAGTAGCCTTCACACATTATTAGGTCGAATCATTAGGTGCCAATCTATAAATGAGCTAGAAGCAAACCAATGTGTATAAGGAATGATAACCTTGATTTAGAAGCCATATGTTCACAGTCCTGCCTACTGCAAACATGGCAAATGCATGCAAATGCAAGCACTTCCGGATTTGTTTTCTGAATTTTGATCGGTAATCCCGCTTCTGTGTTGGTTGGACTTCCAAGAGCGGGAAAGTGGCGGGCCCCAAACTACCATGCACAACTGCGCTTGGCATCCTGAAAGTGATGACTGTTGGCTGTCTTCGGTGTCCTATCATGAAGCCCGAACGCCGTTCTGGCAAAAGTGCATTGTGAACAAACCCATCATATTGAAATTAGCTTCCTTGTTGACAAATACTTGCATTGATTGCCAACCATTGCTCTCCATCGTCATCGATGCTCAAATGTCTGTTGGTCCGTCCCATTCGCATAGAATTCCAAATGACAACGACTTCAACACCAAGCAGTCCAACCCACACCATGGAGGTGCCCAACAGTCCAACGGTGCGCTCCACCGCCGAGGAACCAGCATATCGCACATCTCCGACCGGACGCCCTCGAGGTCGTTGCGAGGATCTGGTTCTCCCCTGGCAGCGATGAGAGGAGCCACTAGCCATGAAGCTGTTCAGTGTTAGCCCCGGATGAAGCGAGACACCCCTGGTTGATTAATAGAGGGGTATTAATGGGTATTTTTGGTTGACTGATGGATTGATATCCCCCAAAGCCTCGGTTTCCCATTAATTGATGGTACCCTCCCAATGAATCAACCCATGCAATTTATTAATCCGGGCTTAACATTGTGAACATAAGTGGGTGGTGGGCCATGGTGGAACAGTTCAGTGGGGATACCTCAAACGCATGCGCGGGAGCCAAATATGATTGAATTGGAACGTTTCAAAGTTCCACAGGGCAAAATGACGCCTTCCTGTCATGACTAAATGTTCCGGTCATGACTCAATATTCCCGCCAAGATGCGCATCCTGAGGATAAAAAAGGGTAGTAGCAAAACCAAAACTGCCAATCAATTGCCATAGGCTCTGAGAATTTGCCCCTGGCCAATGGTGAAGGCCATGTGACATCGGGCTGAGGTTGATCTAGGTATGTGAGACAGCCTCGGAGACTATGGAGTGCAAGTTTATCGTTGTCACTTGAGGGAAGAACTGATACGGAAATGTGGCACTCGTGATCTGTTGTGAGCAGCTGGATGCAGCTGGTAACCATTGATGCTCTGATGTGATCAGTGCACACCAAGCAAAACCTGGACCAACTCCGATCCCAAGACCATCCACCGCAGCCCTTCATCCTGGGAGCCCCCAACCCTTCGAGGTTCACGTAGGACTCTTGACCTGGCACAGCTCATGGTATCAGCACAGCATGGTGGGTACCACCTGCAGGGAAGCCTTGATGCGAAATGATGTAAATGGATCAACCAAAAAACGGCTGACCAAACACTATCTATATATTTTACATTTACAGAAAAATCATTGGCAATCAAATGCATTATATATCTGTTTTTGAAAGTTGCTGCAATTATTGTATGCTGTTGAAGTATTGTATAGGGACAAAGCACCGCAACAATAGTGAACATTTCCTTATCTAGGGTTGCCGATTGCTTTTGACATTTGATTACATACTGCAGCTACAAAGTGTCCACTAGGACAACTTGTGACTTCTTGTTGCTTGTAGCGGAGAAGTGGCAAGCAACCAGCGGGGCTTCATCTTTCCGGTGAGAGCTTTGCTGGGGTGCCTCTGCGAACATCTCGAAGATGTCATTTTGTTTGGATAATGCGCTTCCAGACTCAATGAAAATTGGAAATGCAGCCCCGTGGAAACGCAGCCCGGTACACTCAAAGCATCTAAAAGCAACTATGAATAAGCAAAACACAATTTTACCAGTTATCATGCAAATCTTACCACTTATCATGGTTAACTATTATCCTGATTAAAAGCAGCTATCATGGTGCATCTCGATCTGGTCACATCCCCATCTCAGCGGTGACATCCCACCCTTTTAGGTCGGCAAGGTCCCGTGTACCGCCCTGCCTGCAGCTTCATCCTGGAGCAGAAAGGGAGTCCCCCAATCAACGGATGTCGGCCCTTCTGTGTCCCGGGAACTTTTTGTTGGCCAACATCATCACCATGATTGTCTCATGGGTTATAAGGACTACTTAATTATGATGACCTAGTAATTGTTTATAACCATAACCAATCATGATGACAAATAACCCTGCAAGTCAACCCTGCACCCATTCAGGATCATTGGGAAATGTTGGGGCCCCAGCCCTCAGTTGGAAAGCAGCATCAATCTCAAATGCAGCTGCGCAGTCCCCCAATAAGTAATTAAAGTTGTACGGTAAAGTCAGTCCGAATTGGTGCATTGGTGATTGATCAATTTGTTGTGGGATGAACTGTGGAATAATCCGGAACACTCCCCTCCTTATGCCTGACCGCACTAAACCTGCTTTTTGAATTGGAATCTATGCATCTTGCAGGAGCCTCGAGGCGTGTACGGTGGGAAGGGGATCATCGTAATTTTTTGTTAGGGTTTAATGAGCTCCCAGGTAGATTTTTTGGCACTGCATTGCATTATTGCATTGAAGGTCACCCAACCACCATTAACAACAAGAACGCAATTATTTGCCGCCATTGGTTCAACAGCCAGTATGAACCATTATCAGCAATGAATAGCCATTAATTATCTTAGCCCCAATAACCCTCACTAACCATTGACAACTACCATCCTAAAGTTCAAATCACTGTCGTTGTACCAATATACCGTAACATACCTGCGTGCCAGGGCTCACCTTCGCATACCAGCTATTCCTGTACTCTCAGGCCCGATCAGTTCGCAATGGCTGGGCCGGCTTGAGGGTATTCTTGTGCTGTGGAACTTGGGGGGGCCTATGAAATGAAGGCAATCCGTTAGCAACTTTCCTGGAGTTGATTGGTGGCCAAGGCCAAGCCAGATTTTCTGGGGCCTGAAATGGGGCATCAGGCAAACAATCCAAAGGTCATATATATATATATATATATATACATATATATACATACACAATGTACACAGCTATATCAGCTATGCATGAGGATCTACTCAGCACTCTTGGATGTAAGGTCACCACCATGCCCCCTGAAGCAGGCGACACTGAGAGCCCCGAACCTGCTTTAGTTTGATGGGCTTGGAGCCCACTTTACCTGGCCAGCTGGCTGGTATCCTACCTCCTTTTACTGGTACAAGTCCGGCCGGAAATGGCAGGTGAACGTAGGTCGTCGAGCAATGTTGAACTGCCATGTTTGGGGAAGTTGCTTCGGATGGTTGAGATGGATTGATAATACATGTATGACACTTGAATACTGTAAAATAAACCTTGCAAGCCTTGAATGAGTTAGGTGGCTGTTGCATTCCAGCGGCTGGAACTGGCAAGTCTTAACCCAAACCTTTGCACTGGATTCACCCATCACTGGGACCGAGTCATGGCCTCCCAAACGTCCCACTGGACGACTGCGGGCTCAATGGTTTGCTTAACCACTGGAAGTGAAGCACACATGAAACTCACGATGCATAATCTTAAATAAACTTGACATAGTTGCATCGATTAAATTGCTATAAGTTGATTAGATACATTATGTTTGCGTTAAGCAGTTGAACCTTGCGAGCTCGTGTGTATATGGTGCGTGTGTGTGTGTGTGTGCGTATGTAATGTAATGCAATGTAATGTAATGCAATGCATTGCAATGTAATGTAATGTGATGCGATGTAATGTAATGTAATGCAATGTAATGTATTGTAATGTAATTTAATGTGATGGAAAGGAATGTATTGTAATGTGCTATAATGTAATGTCATGTCATGTAATGTAATGAAATGTAACGTGCAAGGTGTAATGGAATGTCATGTAGTGTCTATATGTGTGCGTGTGCTGCATGGTACCTCATCAGGCTCCCCTATGGTCGTGCCGTCCAGTGGC
Organism: Symbiodinium kawagutii; assembly: GCA_009767595.1. Classification (NCBI taxonomy): domain Eukaryota; class Dinophyceae; order Suessiales; family Symbiodiniaceae; genus Symbiodinium; species Symbiodinium kawagutii. Next base: position 408,866 of record VSDK01011008.1, on the reverse strand, counting down.
TGGAAGACACAGGTGCCAAAGCCTTTGCTTCCTTCTTGCCTCCCTGGGCCGAGGACCATCTACTGCACTACTACTTGGGTGGAACAAGGATCTAGTTCGGTGATGATCTGCAAAATTTTGACGTTCGCAATTTTGGCCTTCTACGAGTCCAGAATCATACCAAGTGGCGTGAGGAAAAGGCAGGAAGAGAAAAAGCCGCAAACATGTGGAGCAAAAACGAGACTCTGAGACAAACCACTCCTCCATTCTTTCCACTGCAACTTGTATTGCTACTAGGTCGAGCCACCGTTTTGCGAGTGACGCCATGAGACTTTCCCGTATGCACTTGCATCCTGACTACAAAATGCTCGAGAAGTAAACTCAATAAACATCAGCCCTTTGCTTGCAACGCCTGTCCACCAAACAAAACCCTCAATCGTGCCAAGGTTTTGCCACCAACCCTAGGTGCCCTGACCAAGTACTTGCAAATAAATTCCAGGGGATCTGCAGGCTGCTCCTTGCCACGAAGCTCATGGGGGCTGGGCTTGCAGAGTTCGATCTATCTTCGCTAGCTGGAACCTCTTGCTGCAAAACCCTGAGGAATCATATGGTAGCACGTGAAAAGATGTGAAAGTTAAAGCATACATATATACATATTATTAAACAAAGATAAACAGAAAAAATGTCAAAAACCGACCGCCAATGAATGTTGCAAGAGTTACTGCATCAGAGTGCTCATAGCCCTCCCACAAAACAAATCGATGATGAACTGCGGTGCCTCGCCGCTTCCCAGCCCTGTCCTTGAGCAAGGCCTGGCAGCAATGGTTTTGCTTCGTGGTACCCCCGCAGCTGTGGAAACTGGTGGAATTCAGGAAATGCCAAGTGGGCCAATAGACAACCCCTGGGGGCCCCGGTGGATCCGCGAAAGAACGCCCGGATCCCATCCACTGCTGTAGGCCAGGCGGGTGAAGTATATCCAATGATGCACCGCCCCATGAACTTCTTCCCCAACTCACTGAACTCGGACTTCTACGTGGTTTTTTCGCATGGCTGACACCAAACTGCTTGATCGATAGGAATCCTTTTTTACTTTAAAACCAACTATCTTGCATAGGCCATAGGCACGGCTGCGGCAAAACCGTATTTTCAATCATCTGTTGACCATTCGGCTTCCTAGGCATCAAGTTGCAGTATACTGAAACTTGGATCTGATAAAACGAGGAGAATTCCCACCCCTTACGGGTAGGTGAATAATATTATGTGGTGTATGTTTTCACCGTGGAGCAGTTCGATGGCCAACAACTAACAGCTGGACCTTGACTGCCTCCGAGAGGTTCTCCTGAGGGCGGCACCCAACCACAACTGGTAGCACCGAAAGCGCTTCAGCGAGGCTGATCCCATGGTGTTGGCGTGCTGAGCCCGCCCATCATTATTTCCCTCAAGGAGCTCCCTGTAAGGATCTCTTCGAGATCATCCTACTCAAGGTATCTTAAGGTGATAATCTGCTTGTATTCCATCGCTTTCAGCCTCCACTTTTGTGCGAGGGCTTGTCCAAAGTCATCCAAAAGTCCCCGAACTTCCAAAGGATCGTTGATGGCAGCCTAATCAATGCTTTATCATATGCATCGTGGATGCCAGCTCCAACAGCCGCTGTAGCTTCATCACTTCAGCGGTCGCTGGACTGGGGTCCAAACGTTCAGCCTATTCAGCCCCCACAATCTTGAAATAAACCAAATGATGATAAACTTGCGCCAAGGTCAGGATGTTATGATGTGTTTAATTCTTTCTGGATTTAATCGTGATTCATCATGTGGAACAGGCACTGGTGCCATGCTTTGGGTGTGGACTCAAAGCAGAAGCCACTTGCAGGGAACCGCTGCTGAACACAACAGCAGGAACCCATTGGCTGCTCAATCTGGTCAAGAAGTTTCCAAACGACTGATTTCGGGGAAATTCAAAACCAAAATTTTGACCAAATAGCTCAATACAAACATGCTTGTGGATCCCCTTGCTGTAGAGAAACAAAACAGTTCGTAGACTGAACAAACGTACATGCATCACCTGAGTGAAATAGAATTTGCAAAACGTAAATGTACGCATCTGCATTTATAAGAGATGCACAGTACACATTGAAGAACGCATGAATAACCGAATGAATATGAACATGAATATGGCTCCGTACAGGGACATGTGGCTATTCTTGGGTTCTACGATTCTAGAATCTGATCAAACCTTCAACCATCACGTCTAACTCATCTCAATTTAAATTAGTCCTGCTGACTCACCAGTTTGACCCGCCTTACACAATGCAACACAAACAAAGCAGCGTGCTTCCAAGCTTCTTCAATCCGATGCATGCCCAAGTACTCCTGCCATTCCCACGGGTCTGGAAACTGTCAGTCTTGCTTGTGTTGGCAGTAGAAGCCGCTTTCTGGAGAGAGCTCTTGCTCTCGCTCTCTCTCCCTCTCTCTCTCTCGCCCACTCTCTCTGTCCTCATCAATGTTTAAGTACCTCAAAAACGAATGCAAGTTATTAGGAAGAAATCTTGTACCATTGCATTCTTGCTATAAAGAAAAAACATATTCAAATGTAAATACATGTGCTTACAAATATATGTAAATTTGAATATACATGAACCCGCTCCACCCAAGCCCATAGTCATGATTGGATATGTTTGGTGCGCGCTAACATTGCTGAGGCTGTCCACATGCAAACATGCAAACAAAACAGGCACTAAAAGTGCACATGATCACCTGACATTCGCGAGTAGCCCATCCAACACGGCCCCCAAAAGTGTTGTAGCATCAATGGTTATGCAACTTGGATGGTTATTAGGACCACCATCGATCACCTCATATAAATGAGCCACTAACAGTCACTAACATGGCTGTGGGTCAAAACCTTGTACCCCTGGTGCCCCCCTATCATCTATTGTTTTCCGTATTATTGTTGGTTCATATGGCTGTGGGTCAAAACCCTGTACCCCTGGTTCCCATCATTAACCATTGTTTTCCCCATTATTGTTGCTTACTATTGCTGGTTAATATGGACCCATAGCCATATTGACCCATACCCATACCCACATTGTCAGCTCAGCAAACACAATTTCTTTCATCACTCGTCTCCTTGGCTTTGCCCTTCATCTTGGCTGCCCGGTCCGTCCTGAGAAATGGCGAAGCCCCATGGAAATCTGAGTTAGTCATTGATAGTGGTTGGCAAAAATCGCAGTAATCATCAGTAATCGTTAATATTGTTCCATGATATATTTGTGAAAGAATGGAGGTCACTCTCAATCAAAACAATCATGCTTTTGGACAAATTGACCAGTTCTATATCTGCTGCAGCACAAAAATCCATGCGCTTGAAACAAAACCCGTATACTTTCAGTGCGTCCAACGTGCATTACACAAATAGGAATTATGGACTTCTAAACCGCATTCATAGGGCTCCAAATGGGCTACAATGTGCTACGCTTTACGTCAACGCTCCACATCCTCATGAGCTAACTATCCTGTTCTCGCATGCATGGTCCCCCCATGCAGCAGGTAGCTCCACAGTTGACACCGCCATCGTTGACCCCTGCAGAACGGTTGAGATATCATGGTAATTATTTCCTATATATAGTTCCCCCTGGAATTTTTGCACCCACCACGACAAACCATCAAACAAGAGAATTCTATGGATGGGACCCTTGGGATCACAGTTCGTCAAAATCATTTCTGCATCAGCGTAATTTCGGCTGTGCTGTCATACTATTTGATGAGGCTTCACAATGGATCGAAATTGTGGAGACGGTGGCAAGAAAGAAGATCAAACAAACATGTTCAATCACGACCAACGGTTAACAATGGTTGATGATGACTGTTAATCACCAACAAGTTTGTTTACCTCATAATTACTTTTGAAGGCTAGAGGCTCTTGATTCGTCCATCAAGCCTGGCTGAAGGCTATCCCTCAAGTGGCAACGACACTCTGATATGCTCTGTCCATATGTGGAAAAAAGTACTCAAACGATCAATTTGCAAAAAAGCAATGTTCATGATTCGATGTCGTCGCAATCATCATCATCATCATCATCATCATCATCATCATCATCATCATCATCATCATCATCATCATCATCATCGGTCAACTCGGCCCATCAATCTGGAAGGGAACCACAGGTCTTCCGAGCGATTTCATGGCCGAAGGTCTTGGACTTGTGGACCTCCTCACTCTTGGTGGTCACATTGACCTGAGAAATTTGATCCAGCTCTGATAAATTTGATGGCTGTTAATTCAGCATGGTGCAGGTTGATTTGGTTGCGCTGCTGAGTTTGTTTTTGCCAATTGCCCCACCACAACCGTGTATGAGTTACTGGTAGGTGGGTAGCACTGGCGTCCTAACCACCCATTTGAGGTACCACCACTTATGAAGATATAACCTAATGGAATGCCAATTTTGGGGTAGTGCAGGAAAATGCGATTGCGAGTAAGTCCGATTAATCCATATCATCAATCCCATATCCCACCTGAGGCTTCATGGTTGTTGATACTTACACCCCCACTCGCCGTATTGGGGCATTCTTAATGTACAGGATGGGTTGTTGTTGACTGCTGGAAACAAGATTGGGTACGTGCCCCCTCTTGGCTACTGTTGATCAGCGGTCGCCTCCAAAAACCACTACGTATGAGCAAACCCAACATTTGACCAGTGTAATCTGCAATATTATTTCCCTGTGTGTCAAGCGGTGACTGTTTTGGTCTTAGTTAAAAATTATGTCATGTCTGGCTTGCTGGGGCCGCTAAAAAAATGCCAATCCTGAACCGATCATCCTTATGTAAATATCCTTATCAAATTAATTTCCTGCCAATTTGGAGTGCGAATCATTTAGGCATGTGCATGTACTGCCCGAAGTGGTGCCTCATGGGCCGGTGAATCACCAGCACAGCTGCTTGCCAAGCTCCCCTGCCTTGAACTTCATGGCCGGGAAGTCTGGATGAGTGCTGGTGGCAAAGGTGTCATGAACCTTGTCACCCGAGGCATTGCTGGAAGTTGATGTTAGGCTCGTTACTCGAGTCAGTGCTGTCATCAGCATGGAGCAACACCATGAATCCCTCAGAACCATCAACCAAGCAACATCAAGCAATTAGCTAATTATAAACCTTATTGACCATACTATGAATCACGCAACTGCAAAACAAATAACGGCAAGCAAATTCCTCCGTCGCCATTCTGCTGCACATCATGCATGATGTGCAGCCACGAAACTGGCTTCAGAGCTGGCATCCAGACGGATCCAAACGCATTCTTTCAAAATTGCAGTTTCACAATTACAACCATTTTTAATCACTATTTACATTGGTCAGTTATCATATCCACTATATAGTGAAACAAGCATTGCAATGTATGTATATATATATATATAGAATCATTATCAACCATGAATTATTAACTAGTACTATAGCCGTTATACAACCATTATCAACCACTGTATTGACTGCAGTGGTCACAATATGTCACAATAGTTATCATCTATGTTGATGCTGCAGTGGTAATTGTAAGTACTTTTATACATCCGTAGTGGTCATTGAATGTAGAGTTACAACATGCTACAACCATACTAAATTTCCATCAAACAACCCAACTGCCAAACTTTGCCCAGCGCAGGAACAGAAGAGGAGTCTGGCTCCGCTGCAAGCAAGCAAGTGCCAACGTGCTGGTAGACATCGATTCGAACATCCTCAGGTGGCAAAATCATCATACTTGGATGTGCATCCCCACTTGGTAACTGGGCACTAACACTGGTTGTAGGCTACAGGGGTTCCAACTCATCGTATAGGGGTACTTACTAGGGTTGTATTCCATAATAGCCCCAGCTGCACATCCTCGTAGGGTCATCAACATCATGAGTCGTGGCCTTGAAATCTTCAAACTCACCAAGAAAACAGGGAACTGAATGCTGACTGCAAAGTGGAAACGGGAAAAACATATGACTTTGACATGGTGCCATTTATAAGCGAGCATATGGCATATGAAGCACTATCAGCCAACGAGTATTGTACAACCATTGATGAGCAACATGTGGAACCTATCTTATTGACGATTATTAACAGCTGCTTATGGCTACAACACAGTAACACTGTATTGTACACACTCCAGTTCAAGCAGCAAACAAACACTTGGTTGCACAATGTCTTCACATTTTTTTCATAATGGTGAATCGTTCTTAATTGATCAACTAACGAGCCCCAAACAAATCCGACAAGAAAAAAAAACATTATGCATGTCATGCATCATAAATAGCTAACTTAGCTAACCAATGAGTAGTAGCTCTTGCGCCGTTGATACCATCCGTTCCCAGCGCCATAGGCTGGGTAGCAACCCAGCGGCCCGGCGCCGGTCGATGCCGGGGAAGTTGTAGGCCTCGGTGGCACGAGCTCCATGGGCAGAAGTGACGATGGGTCAAGCAGTTCACCAACCAATAATAGCTGGTTAATGGTTGATCAATGTTGATAATAGGGGATAATAACCAACAAGTATAGTGGAAGCTGGTTAATGGTTGATAATGGTCATGGCTAGCTATATAATGGTTTAAGTTAATGGTTTAACATTAGGGGATAATAACTAATAACCAACTATATGGCTATGGGTCAATATTAATCAACCAAGTTTATGGGGGATAATGACCAACCAACAATAAGGAAACAATAGCTACATGTGAACAATACTAATAGCAATTATGGTGAAACAATATGGTGATTGACCCATACTAATAGCAATATACTATAGCAATATGTTCCACCAATAGTAGCGGTTATTTGTGAATCATAGGGGGTAACAATGGGATTTACAGTTCATGGTTAATAATAGGGGGTAGGAACCAGCAAGTATTTTACCAGCTATATGTGAACAACCCCAAAATTGGCAACCGCAAAAAATGATGGGCTTATTACTTTAAATGGTTGATGATAGATGATTTGGGGGGTATCCCTATTTTGAGAAACAACCATAGTTTAGTTCATGGTGAATAACAGGGGGTAACAATGGGGATTTACCAGCTATATGTGGCTATGGGTCAATATTAACCAACCAACAATTAGGGATAATGATCAAACATAACAAGAAAAACAATGGTTAATGATCCTTATGGGTAATCTTTATGGACAAATTTGAGGCTAAACGTGGTCATTGAGAAAGGACACAGGTTCCAGAAGTGGCTTACTCCAAAAAAACCTCAGCACTGATAGCTTGATTTGCCACAAATCATGCAGTTGCACTGGAAAACACACGCATGGAACGTGGAAAGATGCCAGGTACGGGTACCTCCAAAAGGCATTCGTCAGTAAAGAAACGTGTCCACAGGAGTTCTATCCATCCTCGCTTTGGCGGTCCAACCTTCGAGGCATCCGTTGGCTACCTTTGGGTTATGGTGTGATCACAACTTGGCACCTGAGATGGCAAAGGCTCGAACAGGAACAGCTCATTTTCAGAAGAACCATAGCGGGTCGTGGAATTGAAACATCTGGCAATGCTGGGCTTTACCTCTCTAGCTATACATAGCTATTCTATCTATTCTATGCTACTTTTCTATACTTGTATTTGGATCCTTGTAGTCTTTTGTCCTTAGGCGATAACTACTAGTAGCAGCTTTCCTGGCGAAGCCGGGCACTGGGATCCACTCCAGGCCTTGCTCACTGGGGTGTCCGACCCTTTGGGGCTCATATCTGCCCTGTTTCAGCACGTCCCCGACGCGCACGCTCACCTCGTCACGGACTGGTTTCTCGGGACCCATGCACACCACAAATCCTTCACTCACACGGGGTTTAGTATCGTTTATTACCGACCATAAATTGATAGTAAGTTCATTTTTTGTTTCTTACTATAAACTGTTAATAAATGTGTTACTATAGTAACAAACGATAATAAACCATCCATTATTGAGCTTCTCTATTTAGAGAAGCCACCAAATGGCTACTGTCGAAAATCACTGGAACACGTGCACACCATGTCAGCATGTTGAATAGAGAAATCATCAATGTTGAATGTTCATAGAGTTTACAGTTCCAGGCTAGTTTGACCTTAGAGCCAGGTCTTCTGTGTTCTTGTGGCCCCTGTTGTTGTTCGTCCGACCAATCTTTGCAGCGCCAGGAAATGCCGCCCTAAAGTGCAGCCCTGGCACATAGCAACCTTTCGGTAGCATGTCCGCATTGGCTGCCTCGACATGGATCTCCATCCTGGTGATGTTCCGCCATCGGTCCAGTAGTGGATGCATCTGAAATGGCCATGTGCTTAGTGATGCCACTCACCTTTTTGATGTTTGAAATCCGATTGTGTCAAAGTGCCTTATTTCTCTGCAAACCCAACCATGGACAAACAAACCCAAATGCACTTCCATTTGCAGGGTCAAGGTTTCATGGACGCTTTTTTACTGTGCACTTGGACCACCAGGATGACCCAATACGAGCTTGCCCCGAACCAGTCATCCAAAAAGGATGGTGTTAAAATGTGAAAACGCCCCAATGTGCCTACGGAAATCAAAATAAATCACAGTCTAAGAAGAAAATGCTAAGATCGGGGTAGGACACGCGCACAGCATGTCGCAAGTACTTGTAAACAATATGCTCAACGTTAAGGTATCACTATCTGCCCAAATGAATAGGAGCACACAAATATGTCGCATATCAACTGGGTCAACCTGTGCTTTGAGGCGGATTCAGTGGCCGATACGGAACTACCTCCATTCTATTGGACCAAGAGACAAGACTGAGACGCCAACTGATGCTTGTCATGGGCAACTAAGAATGTAGTACTACTGGACTAGGATTGCTTGGCTCGATGTTGGGTTCTTGGTTTACCAAGCTTAAGGAGCAACAAAAACCATGCAAAATGGTGAAACCCTTTCTGGGACGATGGGCGACAAAGAACCAGCACCACTGCTGCTGCTAGTTGGTGAACCATGACGTGGTAAAATCTCAGCCTTGGCATACAGAAAGCCGGCAATGCGACCCACCAACCCCAACACCAGAAACCGCGGCTTTTGATGACACCCTAATGATTCCCCCAGGGCTGTGCCAATGTTCTTGGTGAGACACCGGCCATAAACTAGCAATGGCAATGGTCGTCACTGAATTCTGCAGCCATTTTTCCCACATTTTCCCCACCTCAACAACCGAATTTCAGAACGACCAAATACTTCTGGTCGGTGGTTGATACCTGAAAAATCTGCGCAAGTCAACCACCCAAACATGTGTTTTTAATGCATCTGGTAAAATCACAATGTAAAACACATCAACCCAAGTTGTTGGGGGTGTGATGCCTTGGACTTTGGAGCGTCCCAAATCCGCGTGATCCAACAGTCCAAACCCTCCCTGGTCACTGTCCAGCACCCCTGGTCATCGCCTCTCTGGAGCCGTTGCAGTTGCTGGCTCTGAGCCACAAAGCACTGGATGGCGTTACGCAACAGATCGATATGGTGATAGGCGATGCTGGCGTATGTCAATACATGAATAAACATGCATAAATACATGCTTGTTCATACGTAAAGAAATAGGTTTGAAACAATATATATATATATATAAATATTCAGAACGAAACGAATGAAGAACAATAGAAACAACATTATTTTTTGATTTCTGCACATATAGCATATATGAAAAATATATGTATGACAAATTCATGGTCACATAAAACTGGTGTTTCTCAAACATGTGTGCAAATACACATTTAAATAGACAAAAATACATGTATGAAGCATGTATGGTCACATAGGTGTTTCTCATGATTGGGACCCCCAAAGTGGTTTGTACATCCATATGGCATGTAAGAAACCATCGTGCGGGCATCTCGTAGATAGATCATATCGGCCAAAGGTTTCCCTGACGATTCATCAGTATTCCCGTGGTGTTTATCAATGGCAGCAATGGGAGATGGGCAGCAAAACAAGTAGCAACGACGCCCCATACTTTGACACTTTCAGTAGCAACAAAAAGATGCGCCTTGTGTGTCCGCTAGGCAGCAGCCTTTGAACAATGATTCAGCATGGTGAACAGCATATCTTGTTCAACAGCATGAATCATGGTTTAATGATCGGAATCGATTGGAATATGGTGTGGCATGCCTGGGCGGGCGAAAATCCCACAGGGAAGCCTCAAGAGTGGAAGTAATTACCCCTACTCTTGAATACTGCGACGTTGAAATGGAACATCAGGCCTGTTTGGATGATTTGCCCGCCCTGAATCCTGAATGGCAATTTTCCGCTATCATTGAACAATACTGGCACCTTCACAGCACAGGATCCAACGTGATTTTCTCCATGAGAACCTCCACCATCACCCGTGCTCCCTCGATGCCCATATCGTTCAACTTGGGCTTTGGCTTAGCCAACAAGGACCACGGTCGGACGACACCCACATGCACCCGACGTGAACAAAGGTCACCAAGCTACACCATGCATCACCGTGCTATGATCTGTTGCAGGTGTATGACATATGTCCAATTATGTCCATCTACCACATCGCTTCACTGGCACTGGACCAAATGCGGCTTGTGAGAAGCCAGCACCGAAAAGACATTTTTGCTGCGGGTACTAAGTGCGGGCAGTGGACAGCATCACTGTACAGCTGTCAACAGTCATCGTTCAAACATTCACCAACGCTGCTCACTTGCAAGTCGTGCACAATGTCTGCAAGTGTTAGAACTGCCTCTGAAGCGGAGAGACATCTCTGATTTCGACCCTGAATGACCCGGATGACCCTACACGAACCAGTTGAAGAAACCACATGCAAATGACAAGTTTGGCCCTAACCCGTCTTTGCCAAAATCTATCCAGCGGTCAGCATCAGAAAATCCATTACTGCAAAGAAATAACAAACGTACTGACATTCCCACGAGTATACTGATACCCTCTATCTATCTCTCCGCTTCTTGGAGCCACCCGCGGCTCGTTGTTTCCCTCGGGCTCCAGCTACCGTCACCCGGAGCTCAGGTCATCATCGACAACAAACAGGTGGCGCTCTCGGCGACGCCGGAAAGAAGATCCTCCTCGCCGAACCGCCATGGGCCCAGGGATGTCAACGAAGTGATGCAGGAATCGTGGGTGGTAACAATATGTAAGAATTCCCCTTAAGTCTTAAGTAGTTATAATAGCCCTAATTATAAATGACCAGACCAACGAAATGGAAAACATAGACCAAAACGGATAGATGTTTTCGAGGGCTCCTGAGTTTGAGTCTGATGATGTCACCTTCCAAAGTGGTACTCTGCCCCCCCTAGGTCAGCGTATTGTTGGTACGTTCATTTTACCTGCTTCCCGCTGGGAACGAACCTCCTATGTTTGGGGCTTTCCTACAGGGGGGTGCGTGTTGAAACAGTCCTTATACCAATCGGAGTTTTGGATCTGGTCCAATGCCGGCAAATGTTGTTCCATGTTCCTTTCGTTCACCATCCCTGACCATAATTAGACGTTGTGAGTTGGCTATCAACGAACTAGTACCCAGTAAGGCTATTCTTGGATCTCTCTCTCTTTCTCTCTCTTTGTCTCCCTCGCTATCAGGTCACCCCGCCCGGCAATTTTTGGAAGCCCCATTGATGATTCATCATAAGGTATAACATCGTACAATCATAAGCACTTGACTATTGACCCTTGATCCCGCCAGTGTTTTTGAGGTGTATCATTTATGGGCGACATCAGCAAACACAACCATCGTTGACCGTGACATCACGATGCAGTACCGTTGCTGATTCGCCGCAGTAGTGATCATTGACGACCTTACGTTCCGAACGGCGCATCGCTACTCATCAATCGTACTCAGCCACTGACCGTGCATTCAAGCATGAGTTCAACCATGATAAACCATCCAGCTGGCAGCTAAGAGTTTCTCATCACCCTGCAGCCATAAACCAGCAAATAAGGATAGCTAAGGAATGCTAACCATCCAGCTGGCAGCGAAGGGATGCTAAGGGATGCTAAGGCGTTTCTCATCAGCCTTAGCTGCCCCTTAGCTGCACGGATGACCAGCCGGTGTGGGAGCTACCGAGTCCTGGCATGGCTGCGCTAGCAGGACCTGCAGTGCTTCTGCCTCCGAGACGCGGTTGGGTTGGGACCAGCTGTGGTGTTCGCACAGAGTGGGTCACGGTCACAGTTGCACTCAATGGTTAGTATATTGTATACTATATGGGTAAGTATTTGTTTAATATCTGTTAGTATATAAACATGCCATTAGTATAGAATATATACTATTAGTATGATGTATCTGTTGCTGATAGTTGGTATTTATATTGTAGTACGTATTCATCATCGTTGATTGAGATAGTTTTTAAAGACTCAGTGTACATCACCATGCCATTGTTGACGTATAGTTATATAGCTCGCTCTGGTATACCTTTTATAAAAACACCCTGGTGATCACAAAAAGTGTGTACACAGAATTCACCCTGTAGATGTAGGCGATAATGTTTGTTGATCAGTTGGTTGACTGAACATCAAAGGAAGTACATCAGCTATAGAGATATGAAACAAAGTCTTCCGATTGCCCCTACAGTAGTGGAAGCTTATCACGGCTATACACGGATCCAGGTCAGAATTAAGGGGGTGAGGTTGGTTGGGCCTCTTGTAGCCAGGAGGCTGCTCGGACCCAGGGTGGTTTACTACAAACTGTCTAAACCAACCATATTTTGAATTTACTACAATTTGCAATTCTCATGATGTGAGATTGCTACTAGAGTTTGCCATGGATGTGCTAGAAAAACATATGATTCACCTGTTCAAAGCCAAAGGCAACTTGTAGTGCTTTGAACGCTCATCATCATTGGACATCTCAGCAGCTCCAATATTTTACAAAGGCAAATTGTAGCTTTGCCATCTTTTATCATTGATCCGGCATTTTTCACCCAAAACCCCCAGAGCATCTCCAAATCCCTAGCACCATCCCTTTTTCCTTCCCACTCTTTCCACTGTCTTTCCAGCTGTTCACTCCCCTTCCGGCTGTTCAACATTTAAGAGCACCAGCAAACATGCCCATCCCAGCAATACTGTCTCCAACATGGGTCCAGCACATCCCAGCACAACAATCTTTCAACCAAAGCAATTTTTGCGTGGCTAAGGTATGCCCATCCAATTCAGGCGCGTTACAAAATGTTGAGGCCACGTTAAGTCACTACAAATTGCATTTCGATCTGCCCAACTACTGCATGAAGTTGCAACTCCCGTCATTTGTTCCCCTGAATCGACCAACATGGGGCCAGCACAACAATCTAGGCACAGCCGTTGAAGAGCACCCACAAATATGCCCATCCTAGCAATGTCCAACATGGGCCCAGCACAACAATCTAGGAATCTAGGCCTAGCAATTTTTGCGCGGCTAAGGTCTGCCCATCTAGCTAGTGCGCGTTACAATTGTTTTCCGCCACGTTGGGTCACTACAAATTGCATTTCTTACCCAACTCTTGCATGAAGTTGCGACTCCCGTCACTTAATTTTCATCATTGTGAGTGTGCATATCGCAATGGCTTCTCAATGGATCCAGAGCGTGGGAAACTCCCAGCGTAAGTCCTCTCACCATTGAAAAGCCTTTAAAATTTGATAAATCGTAGGTAACATGCAATCCTGAAAACATCCAAGTGTACCTTGAAAAAATGTTAACTAAAACATACAAAAACCAACCAACCCATCCGCACCCAATGCCAGACAGCTCGATGACGACTCTCACAATCCTTCCGACATACAGGAACACAAAAGGGAAAACAGGTTTGTACAGGACTCAACCCCCTACATTCTGTTGCAGACAGGATGGAGGACGGATACGTATGGCGTCATGATTCGATGACAACATATATCACTACAAATTGCACTTGTAAAAATTATCACTTCCAACTTCGAAAATGAAGAATACAGCTACGACCACCGAAAATCTCACTACAACTTGATATCCAGCCTTCACTCTACGACATGCACCATCAAAAAAACAAGTTCTACTACAAACTGACAGGGTCCAACCCCCAAAGTTTACTACAAAACACCCTGGATTTTTGGTTTATAGTGTCCCCAAGGTCTACCATTCTGTAGTGGAAATTCTAACCAGGATATACACGGTATAAAGTGCCTTGCAATGTTCAATGAAATCATGAAACGTAAAACATTATTTGTTGGTCGTAATGATTCCTTTGCTGTTGGCTATGCTTGCTAGGTCAAAACAAACACACACACACACACTATAACCAACACTATAGAAAACTAATCACATCGAGAGTATGGATGTAACGACAACCAACTCCAAACGTATCAAACATGGGAATGATTATGTTGGTTATATCTATTCTCATCATGGATTGATTGTATTGATGATCCTGATATCTAATTTCCAGGCTAGTTAAAGCTCATCAGTTCACTGAATGGTCCCCCAACTCAACTGTCTCACCTCCACATGAGGGTGCTCAACGTTGCGTAGTCTCCAGAGACCTCTTTTGCCATCTGCCATGCGCTTCCCTCAGTGAAAGCAACGACTGCCAACAACAAAACTTGCAAAGTTCTCTGCACTGGTTGGTGAACAGGCGTTCCTTCCTTCAAGCAACTCACCATGTGTGAAGTAGATTGAACTTGCATGAACCGGGCAGCATAACCCTGCCCAAAACGTGAACTTCCCCCTTTCGCAAATGGGGCGCACTTCACCCACCCACTGATCCAAGTCTGGAAATGACTGGCCGGTGGTTTCCACAAAAAGGACAGCGATACCAACCAATCCTATCCAATCCTCCCGGATCTGGTTTCATAAACATGTGCACTGATGTACGCTGAACGGTGTAGTCATGTGCAGTCTCATGGTGTGTCACAGTGGGAGTTGTCTTATCAAACCTCACTGTGCCAACTCACGGTGCTTGTGGCAGGTGGCTCAATTACTTGGAAGGCGCAGAATCGTGTGTGCATCCATCGAGAAAGTATCCCTATCCACACCAAGTGTGTGTGATGGTGTGCGTATGGTCATGTAATGTGACCGACCTTACAGATCCTCACAGTCATTGACATCGGGCACATTTCCCTGATAGTGCGAACACAGAAAGGCTCTTGAATGGTGCCTTTTTCATCAAAGAGCGATTCTTGCGCTGCTGGCACCCAAGCCACTGGTGGGAGCTTCTCAAAAAGAGTTCAAAACCAACAGAGACATAGCTAAGATTAGCTAAGCATCTGTTGAACTAGGCATAGTTCAAAATCAAATATAATTAGAAATAAAAAGAATACCTGTGAGTAGCTATTAATCAAATATAAATAATATATATAAATCAAATATGCTTATAAATCAAATATAGGATAGCTAAGGCCTCAAATAAAGGATAGCTATGAATAGCTAAGGCCCTGAGCTGATCTACAAACTTGGGGGTATAGCCAAGCATCTGTGGTAGTCTGCTTCGAGCTTTCGTGCTTTCACAGATCTGAAGGCAATGCGCAAAGGTGTAAACTCTTCCTGTGAGTACCAGGAACGGAGTTGACAGAGTTAGGGATCTATTAAAAAATCTAGGTATAACTAGTATAACTTGTGGCAACTATGTTCGATAAATAAGTTAGGGATCATCAGTTCCAGTCGAATCTTGGGACCAGTGTCACAACCTTCTAATCTGCAGCGGAATTTCTCTACAGGCTACCGGCTAAGCCTCAAATAAACTCCCTTTCCTTTGTGATTCAACCCCCCCAACTGCAAAGGTCGCTCCCAGGAAACTGGATGCTAAAGGTCACCCCAAGTGCGGAGATGTCAAACCCTTGCGGATGTTACGAAGTGGGGAAAATGAGACATGTGAATGAACAAACACAAACTATATAGACTAAAACAAAATCGGTGGACGTGTCGATATCTTATAGCGGCTGAAGGCCGATTCACTGAATTTATCTGACACGTTCTGAATCCAAAAGCATAAACACATTCATGTAATAAGATGTATAATAAGTACATACAATTTTTTTGAATTTATCCATCCTCATATTTGTCTTTGACACTGCAAGGTGCTCACTTCTTTCACCAGGGGCCTTTTTTCGTAACGAGCTGTATGCAGTTCAGGCCATGCCACTGACTAGGGCTGGGCCTCCGACAGCCTGATCTGGCAGGGACTGGAGCAGCCCACTTGAAACATCCAAACCCACACCAGTAAACATGGTCAGGAATCCGTCAAGGTTAAGGATACGGTGCGATGGTTGTTCCATGTTGTTCGAATTTTTTGTTTCTGCGTTGAGGAAGGTACCATCCATGGCAAACAATCACCATCACTTTGATCCTTCGGATCGACCCACCGCTGCACAATCTCCAGCTCGGCCCCTGGACTTCTCACCCCCGGCTCCTCGGGCCACACGGGCACGCTGCAAAGGATCCCAGGGTCTGCATTTGCATCCAACAGCAAGCGGCACACGTCGGCATCCCCTGAGCGTACAAGTGACATTTCCTGGGACATGCCATGGTTGTGTCTGGGAGGGTCATGACACATAGCTACACTATCCATCAGTATCCCAAGGTTGCTTAATCCAAGAATGCCGTTTTGCAGTTCCCATCGCGCAAAACAATTTGTAGACAAGAGCCGAGGTCCAAGCGATACACTGCATGCGACTGCATGGCACCGCTTTCGATTGCATACGATTGCAAATGATCCGTGTGTTTGAAAATCTTCTCCTATGAGCAAAACAAAGCATCCTTTTCTACTTGAACACTCCGTCTCCGCGCGGAACAAGTTGTGGTATCCAGATTGCAACCCACAGCAAACATCTGTTGTACTACGGCGCCATGAATACATTGACCTGTTGGAGGGATTTGTGTGGCACCAAGTGGTGACCATTTTCACATCCTTTGCCGAGGTCGGCTCTTCAGGGTTGGGAACAAGGCTTAGGCTTAAAACAATCCAGGATTGGTCGGGTCAGCTTGGAGCTTGGCAACGAAACTGATGACCACTCAAGCAAGTCACCAAGCAGAAAAAATCAACAACCAACAACCAACAACCAACCCTCCAACTGACTAATTAGTGACTAGAGCAGTTGTAGAAATCTCTGATTAACACGTATCCATCTGGACACCTAGGAATGCAACCAGGGAACCCTTGCTGGCGGCAATGTGCAAGGCCGTCCAGCCATCCTTGTTTTTGCTGTTCCTAAGTGGTGAGGGCATAGCCCCTCAGCTGGACACGGTGCATACCTCTTTTGTCGATTTGGAGGTCGACAGTGTGCAACATGATGCTATGAAACAATGATAAACCAAGCAAATGTGACAATACAACAATGCGTGCCTTTTCAAATGGTTCCTGACATGTTTGTCCTCCCAACACAGGCCAAACTTGGAAAGAATATGCAAACCATTCTTGACCTCCAATGTCCTGATTCAGACTTGCTGCAGAATCAACCCCGTAGATACCAGTATGCACAAAAAATGTGTAAAGTACTAATGTATGATATGTGTGTGTGCGCATACATGCGTTTGAATACCGCAGATTGCATCAACCACCTTGGTTTGAAAGTAGATTAAAAGCTATGTATGGTGAAATAAGCGATGGCTTACGATTATATATATATATATATCAACCTTTCACTGGACATACAATGAGGCACCATGTCTGATGTTGACTATCTAATCATATCTAATCATATTGGGTGCACCATGCGGTTGTGAATATGATATCGGGCCACACTGTCTCTTCGCAACTTCCACTCGTGACAATTGTGGGCACAAATGTGTGTACATTTGTACATACATGCGTTGTGTGACGTTGCATTGCCCGATGCTACATGACACTGCATTGCATGCATTACATACATGTCGATACGCTGCATTACATCCCATTAAATGACACGAGATCACATGACATTTCCTCTGGAAGCATCAGAAGCATTGCATTGGACTGGAGGCCCTCACCTGACTTAACTTGACATGACATTGTCTGACAACACATCATACAGGCTACTGCGGGGACAACTGCGGGGACAACTGCGGGGACAGCGTCGTAGCATCAGTGTCAATTCCTTTGTCATTTTCCAACTGGACCACTGACAGCATACATAAAACCGGCAACAATCGCAAGCTATGCTCCCCTTCACCCCCAGCCAATCACCATCAAACAAAACCATCAACACACAACTGGTTAAAACAACTAAACCATCAACAAAAGTCATCAAACAAAACCATCAACAAACAACTGGTTAAACCACCCACTAAACATCACTAAACCATTGAATCAATTTAAATCATATTAAATCATATAATTTTCATCTTCCTCCAGGCCTTTCTACATCTCACCTTGCGCGACCCGCCAGGCGCCCTGGCCGCGCCCAGCGTCACTTGGGCCCCGAAACCCATGGCTTGCTCCGCCGCTTCCAGGTCCATGCGCTGCACCGCCACGTGCAGCTGGGCGTTCAGCCGCGCCTCGTGGCTCTTGGTGTCCTCCAGCAAGGCCTAGATGGACTTTTGCAACGAGCCATGGCGAAAATGGTGGGTTTTTCTGATGACTTTTTTTGTTATGATTGTTGTTATGATTTTTTGTTTTCTTATGTCATTTTTTTTGCGGAAAAAGCATGATCTTAGAGTTGATCTGTGGAACATTTGTTTTTTTGTGGAAAAATGTGGAAAAATAACCTGATCTTAGAGTTGATCTGTTGATTAGTTTGATGATGTTTGATGACTAGTGGAAAAATTGATCTTAGTTGATCAGTTGATGATTTTGGTCATTAGATCAGGGTTACAATACACGCTTTGATCTAGTTGATGAGTGCTTGTCCCTGGTGTTTACATGAGTTTCATCTGTCATTTTCAGTCAAACTTGTGAATGAATGATGATAAGCTGACGTATGTTGAATTATATTGATGTAAATGTAGCCATTGAAGCAAAACATAGTGATGTGATCATCCATTTACTCCCCCTAACAAAGTTACTAAATACTGGGCGTGCCAACCATGTGCCGCAACCATCCGAGGCACTCGTAACCCAGGGAAAGTGGCGACAAAGGTCGCCGCTGGACAGCTGTAACACGGCTTGGACGGCGTGATGAGCCATGCCTCAGCCACCAACAAAATTCAGAAGAGCTCCATGCAGCTCCTTGGGCAAATCCATCCATGCCCATCTCAAAACATATCCAAGTAAAGCCGTACAAATACTGTATCTCCCTCTCTCTCTCTCTCTGCTTCGTCGTCTCAAGAGGGATGAAACAAATACGGCAAGTTTCTGAAATCCTGAGTCAACTAGCAGCTGTCCTTGGCCGAGGTTAATGGAAATCACATCACAGGAGCAATGTCTGGGTGGTTGTTTTCCCAAAATTTGACCTGGCCGCATGTTGTTTGGTCGTGCTTGCAGGTCCTTTCCCAAAAAAGCCGTGGATGACAACCTTCGGAGCCCATTTTCTACTGCTGGCCAAGAGTTGCCAAATCCCTGGGTAGCATGACCATCCCAGGTTTGACCTATGCAAATCCACCTGCCTCAAATCCACCTGCCTCAACTTAAAGAGCTTTGGTCAACTTAAAGGAGTCATGACGAGTCAAGCCCTGTGACCAGCCTTGGAACCTCCAAACCCTCCATGATCAACAGCTGCTGCCACCAAAAAACCACGGATCTCAAGGTCGCAGAGGGCACCTCAAAGCGCACAGCGTTTCAAGATACACTTGGAAGAAAGCCAAACATGGCTATGGGTCAATAGTAATCAACCAGCGTTCATGGGGGATTTCCACCAACAATTTCATAGGGAAAACAATGGTTCATGACAGGGGAACCAGGGGGACTAAGGGTTTTGACCCACTGCCACATCTTGAAGCATCAATGAGTCCCAATGAGTCCCAGTGCCACCACCATGCAAATCAACATAGATCAACATTCAACGATATAATCCGAGAAAGACATTTACATTCTGCAAAAAGGTGATGATGATAATTTAGAACCTGCAGTTTTCATCCACCGGGCCTAACTTCATACCCACACGCCCACATTTCATGCCTAGGCACAGTAGCGGGCTTTGACCATGAGATCCACTGCTGAAGAACAATCCGCAAAGCAACCACCGCTAACTCTCCCGCTGCAGCGTCAGTGTCCTGACTATGGGGTACGGGTATAGCAAGGTAGTGTCAATTAAACCATGCAAGTAGAAGGCACTGTCCGGGCTCCTATCAAACTTAAAAAGCGCCTCTAAATGATTTTCACTGCGCCCTCCGGCTGGACATCCTGCGGCGCTACTAAACCAGCTGATCCTTTCTTAGGCCCAGCCTCGCATGCACCTTCAGCCCAAGGATTGATTGCACGCAATTACAAATATCACCCGCCAAAATCTGGGTATATGCTTCTGTTGGGGGCTTTCACTATCACCCAAATCTAAACTACACATTTCAGCTGATGTTGCTTTCAAACCACTTTGCATGCAGGAAACCGCGCTCAAGCATTGACAAAACTAAGTTTGATAGTATCAGCATGTGTTAGCAATAAGTTGGCTAATTTTGATGAACGACCGAATTGCCAAAATTTGACGACAGGAAACAACGGACCTACGCTCATATGGCAGTCGCTCAACACCAGGTACCCCTGGTTCCCTGGTTCCCCTTTCATTACCCATTCTTCTTCTTCATCGCCGTCCCGGAGGCTCAGCTGGGCTGAGGGCGAGCTGGTGGCCAAAACCCATTGTTTTCCCTATTATTGTTGGTCATTATCATTCAATATTGGTTCGTTAATATCGACCCACAGCCATACATCTCCTGACAGCAATGCCTGTCAGGAATTCATTTCAAGGCTCCAGATGCTCACAGATTTCCATGGAGCCGTGTGCGTCCTGCAGGGTTTTGGCGCCCGAATCAGCAACGAGTTGGATGATCAATTGCGTGACCACGATCGGCCGTGACCTGCTGGTTATATCGTATTTGCACGGTCATGGTTGGATCATTGCATATCATCCATAAGAATCATCCATACTTCCATAATTCATCTAAAAAGATGACAATCAACAGCGTTTACTGCAGAAAACCATTCATATAGTGTTAATGGGCCATTAGTGGGCAATACAAAGTGCATCTTGGTGTGAGAACTGTTGACTGTTCGCTTTTTGGTTGAATCATGATTGTGTAATACTTTCATGTTGACTCACGCCTAGCCAAATAGCACCAGTATTGGTCTCACCCCGGGTTTCTGCTGGGCATCCTTGGTAAAGCCAAACCAGCGCAGGCCGCCCGCGAAGAAGCTGTCCATGTCAAGGTTGAGTTGAGCTGGGGTGATTTCTTCTATGGTTGGTTAGGGATGATGGCGGTTCATGATTATGGTTGGTGATGGTCAGTGATGATTGACGATGATGATGGTTGATAAATCTGATAAGTTTGATGATGAGGATGGTGATGATGATGATGATGATGATGATGATGATGATGACGATGACGACGAGCAACTGTTCGTGTGAATTGGCTTCGTGGCAAGAACTCACTTTGTCAATGTGTCCAAAGACTTTGTATCCTTCTTGAGCCGTTAAACCGGACATGAAGGCAAAAAAACTTCATGCTCATGAGCAGCTGTATGAACTTTGGGACTGTTGACTCATGGACACGGTTCGGAGTACCCAAGAAACCATCAAAGGTGTAACCAAGCGAAAAACGCACATTTTGGGAAGGATCATGTTTGAGAGCCCGGAACGCACAGGGAAGGGATGCAGAAATGCAGAATCCAAACAACTCCCGTGATGTGCTGTGCCCGGTGCCGTCGACCTGATCGTTGGGAGATCCTTCCTGCCGAGTTCCCAAAAGGTGTGACAGACTAACTATCGATCCTTCCTGTTATACAGATCCTTCCTGTTATACAGATCATCAAAGCCCAACGAAGTTGCTGTATAACAGTTTTGACACACCATCTACAATTATTTGCGGTGATAACTTTCCAACTAAGTACTAAAATTAAGTGTGATAATAACTTTTTCCAACTAAGTACTAAAATCAATTGTGATAAAAACGTTTCCACTAAGTACCAAAATTATTTGTGAATCTATATGTAAAAAATATATTTGATTAAAACAAGTACTGTAAATAAACATTAAATGAATCAATAAACAAATAAATCAATGAATAAATAAGTCAAATAAATACACAAACCAAATTGAAGCTATCAATTACCATTGATTGAACCAATTGATTAATGATTTGGTAACTAACTTTAACCATGGAGCAACCATGTCCATTTGATTAGATAAGTCTTTGGCTAAACTTTGCTGATTTTCCGGATAATCAATCAATGGCATCCATTGGCAATGAACTATCTCCGACCCACAATTATGATGAATCAACGGGAACCATTTGGTCATCAACGATTGGAATGTACCAAAGGTTGATCAACTCCCACGATTAATCAAGTCGCGGCTAATGCATATTCATCTAAATAATATGTAATCATCTATACTTATCAAGTATAGATGTAAAAATGAATGTAAGAAATTTTATTTATAGACACATATGTTTCAAAAAATGTACATGCAAAAATCCGCTGTGATTCTTACCCCAACTGTGCCCATCTGCATCCTGTAAAAAGTTGGGGGGGTATCAAATCTGAGTCCTTGATTTATATATGTTTTTGATACGATGAAGAACCGCCAAGTGTTTTTTCTAGAATTGTTGGGGCCAAAAACCACCAACAACGGAGGTAGCGAAGCATTGAGGGCAAGACCTTGATAGATTTCTATGAGCAAGCATCAGCTGGGACCACCCCACTGATGTAAGATTGGCCTTTAAAATGACAAATCAGCTACAGATCATCTTGTGGAACCAGTAAGGGGCAAACAGGGATTTAAAGAAGGGTCCTTGAACGATATTCTACTCTTTGTTTAAGGAATAGTAGCAGGGGATTCCGTGTGATGTATTCATGTTTTCTTGGCAATGTACTTTGGCTGTCCTACAATGCTTTAAACAACAATTTTATGTGACTTGGATTGGATGAATCAGTTTGTAACCAAGCGATGCGGATGGATCATATTATGCAGGTCAGGTCTGACTGTTGCCTAGGCATTCGGGAAAGCTCTGCAATTGTCATTGCATGTGATTGCTTGTTTGGCCTTGGGCAAATCACGAAACTTGTTCTCCAACTTGCCCAAGCATTGGCTTCTTCCACAAGGTTTTTTGCGTACAACCTGCTTCATTTCGCAATTAGTGCACACGTTGGCAAGCTCTAAAAATCGCCAGCCAAATAAATATACAAAAACTGAGCAATATAAAACAAACACCCCTCCATCCTCATCAAACTATGCTCAGTCCATAGGAATTCCACCTGTTGGATCGCCTTGAGATCGACCGCCGTTTCACGTCGGTGATCACTCGTCCATACCGATGAGGTACATTTCGGTGCTCAGTTCCCCTTCCTGCGCGCGTGGCGACTTCTCGTTCTCGGAGCAACCTCGGCGGCTTGGCATGGCTCACCATGGCTCACCATAGCTCAACCTTCGCAAATGAACCTTTGGCATGGGGCAATGACACTACTGCCGGAGGATGCTGGTTGATTGAGACATTTCGTTCTCACCCCTGGGCAGCCTCAACCCTTATACTCGATCAAGGGTATGGAAATGTTGCGAAGCCTCTGGCAGCCCAACAAATTCGGAGCCAAAAACAAAACGTTGGGGCAAACAGCTCGGATGCGCCAAAAGCAATGCTACACTTCATGTCATCTAAAAACCAACCGTCAGTGAAGTCATCTTTCAACTTCTGCATTTTTCTGCCTTTCTATCTGCATGAGGCAAGACCAAAATACACAGAAGCAGTCAAGTCAAAGCAGCCCTTCATCACTGCTTCCAGCCCCAAATCCTGTTAGATGCGAAAACCCAAACAATCAGCCCTTGCGCTATCCCGCGCTAAAATTTTCAGAAAACCGCAGGGCCATACTCATGTCCCACATACGCTACAACTAATCATGTTCCAGGGCCTTGACCCCTTTGCAACCCTGGGGATCCCTGTCGCAACCCAAGCAGCAAAAGCTTTGACTTCGCGACATGGGCGGGCTCGCAGTCGGTGGTCGCAGCGATGGCGAAGACACGGAACGAGGAAAAAGTTCCCGGCGCCGGGGCAGCTTGGCCCACTCCTGGCGAGGTCGGAGCCGAGCCGCTGGTTGGAGGCTGGGGTTTGGGGAGGAATTTCTGCTGCAAAGCACTGATTCTCAAGCCTCCGGGGTTGAGAAACGACAATAAATGATTAATGCAATTACATATTGCTATGACACATATGTCTAATAGATGTTCCATCATCACCAAGCAATTACAGAATCAACACAGCGTCCCAGCACTCCTCGCAACGGCTACCAGCCACTCTGGAAGTATCCCAAGGTGTCGCCTTAGCTCTCCACAGAATCTCAGAAGCTGATCAACTTGGTATTCCCCTGAGCCACTGCTTTCCGGAAAATGTAGCAGTGCTATAACGGACCACGGAAATGGCATTGAGCAAAGAGCAATGCGGTGTGTATGTGTGTGTCAGCGTGTGAGGTGACAATGGCGGTCTCTGTCTGGCTCCTGTCTGCTGCAGATTCCCTGCAGACAGGGATCCGGTTTTTCAAACCAGGCAGGGTTTTGATATAATCATAATCCATAAATATCAATATCATCTTCTACAAATTGCCGAAGTGTCATTTAAATTCTCCTGACATTTTCCCTCGGCCCGTCCAGAACACATGAAAAAAATGCCCAACTTAGGAGTCTCAAATCCAACACCGATGCGTTGGAGGCACTGAAGGCAACGCATCCTCCTGCAGGGAGCTTATGGAGACCCAGTTGGTATGTGGCACCTGCAAGTACGACTGAAGCGATTTCCCTGTATACCCTAGGAACCGAAGAAAGGATGCTCTCAGCCAAGCTGGTTTTCAATAATCTTTCCCTGTCAGCTAGCGTGGGGGTCGCCAAAATGCCAATGAGCAAAAACATCTGTGCTTGTGGGTCTCCTCCAAACTAATTGATGTAAGATTCGATCGGAAAAACATACTTATATAACTATACGGTATATAGATATGGATATAGGATTCGTTGGATCAATGTTTTGGTATAACTGATGGTCCCGTATCATAAGAGGCCATAATTGATACTTGGGACACCACGATCCACGGTGCATCCCTCCACGCGGTCCTCATTGCCGGCTTCCTGCGCTGGGAAGTGCGGCTCTTGAAACAGCCACGGCGTCGAGGCGAAGCGTTGCAACACATCGAAGTCTTCAAAACCTACAGGCTGCGAAGCGGTGAACACCAGCGCAACCAACACAACATGAACATAGCAGGCATAGTCTGATGTCTTTGTGAAAGTGTCTTCAACATTTCTTTTACCCAACATGTCTTTACCAAATGGCATATGCTCAAACATATGCCTGTAACATGTGTCTTTAAGATGTTTCGAAGAAATATCTTTAACATGTCTTGAAGCATCTTTCAGCCTTGCTAATTTCAAGCCCAGACTCAGATCTGATGTGTGCTTGAAGTGTTTTATCAGTGTCAGTTGCACACTCCAGCTAGCTTGAAAGTATGACAGCAAAAAGGTCCACAGTTCCCAGCAGTTGACTAATGCAGGGATTCAAAACAACACAAGTAAGGCCATAGAAAGTGGGAGACAAAGAGCCAAACAAAAGCATCCAAGTGCACTAAACCTTTGGTTTGGGCTCTGTCCAACCTTGGCCCTGTATAGCACAGCTATATACAGCTTTGACGGGCGTGAGTCAACTTCAGCATTTTGTCTCTCCCGTTGGGACACCCTATCACTTCAGATCAGGCTCTCACTACCAGCACCACAGTATCACAAGTGGTTGGATTTCTATCGCAAATGCCCATCATTTGCAAGCTCTTGTGCCTGGTGGTTGCACCAACTGCTTCGTTCCGCAAACCACCACTTCATCCAAACTTTAAGGTTCCCGACCCAACTGCTCCTCCACATAGAAAACAATGCACCAACATCACCAACAGTGTGCCCCATCAGCACACCAACCATGGGCAATGAACTACATCGCCTACCAGGATCTATCATCAGAAAGTATCAGAACTTGTCAGATTCCCCCCGCAAAGTATATGGCTTTTGTGTATGTTCAGTGCCTTGAACAAGGTGACGGAAATCAAATAACGGGCTCGAAAGCTGTATGAACATCTGAGAACATCCTGAAAATGATCGCGTTGTTTTGTGTGCCTGTGCGGATGATTGCACTCTTCTAAGCATCTTCTGGGCACATTTCGTATATTCGATGCATGCCAATTGGTGGGTCGATGGATGCCAATCAACGAGATCAGCATCTCAAACGACCAGCAGTGGAGACGAATCCTGTGGATGGCAACCAGTCAGTCGACATGGCGTCCCCATCAAGTCTAGCTGTTCTGTTTAGGGGTTCAATCTCCACAATTGGTGGTTGCCGGGGTCAAATCATAGGGGGCGTACATGTCACATGGAACTGGGTCCCAGGGTATTGGCAGGCCATCTTTGGCCACGAATTTATCAAATTTGTATCATTCTTTCCTTTGTCAAATCCCCCCAGGCCACCCCAATGAGCTGGCCTTTCCGCTATACCTTCCATGTTGGGACCATGAAATAATGAGGCAAATCATGCTTCGTAGCAATTACCATGGTCCATAAACAGAATGGAGTACACGTGTTGCTTTTTTAAACAAGCAGGCATTGACAACCCAATCAGTAAATTGACGCCTGTGACAAAAAAGCAGTGACAAAACAGATTTCGCTGGGTGGGGCAAACCGGTCTTCCGACGATTTCCAGCTTCCTCCATATGCTACCCGGCTGCTACATCACTGATCCAACGTTCATCCACGGCAACCAAGGAACTATGTGCCCCGATGCCGCCCAGCTGGTTCAGTGGACCACAACTTCGATAGACCTCGTCGTATCTCGCAACTTTGCCTCACAGCTGGATCGACCACGCAGGATCCTACAGCGAATCCGACCGGTTCATAAGGAGGTTTCTTAGTAGGGGAACCATGGGAACTCCCCCATTATGGGTTGGTTGATTACTTAAAAATACTTAAAATGACTATGGATGATGTGCGGTACCTTGGGGTACCCCTATTTTGAGAAACCACCATGCATATTCCACGTTGAAATGCTAAATGCCCGCTAGCATTTCTATAAATAGTCTTGCTCGGGGAACCGCGCTATGTCCAAAAAACGTATGCACACCGCACACGATGATCAGGCTCTCTTACAAATGACTGGGCCGGAATAGGAAACTACCAAGGAGCGGCAACAACATCATATGAATCCTTCACCATTGCTGAATGAACCACGGGACCATGATTGATATATCCCATCCAATTCGGTAATTTGCTCTAACATTTTACAACCATCAAAAAAAATCAAACAGTAGCCATCATTTTCTTCACGTTGAGCCCGGAGTGCATGCGACTGCTCCACACAATCCCTACGAAGTGTGAATGGTGGACGATACCATCAGTAACCATCATTAGTACTCATGAACCATCGGAGAAACCATATTGAGATACTGGAAACTATCAAGCAAAAACGGCATGATCCCACTCGTTAATGGTTATATAAGCATGGTTATATTACCGGACCCAATTCACCTGACCACCCTCTTGTTCTACCAAGCAACAATATCTCAAAGCAGTCTTGGACGCATGCGACGCCAAATTTTGGCGTTCATCATCCACCAGGATTACCTCAGCATTCCCGGCCCCTTGGAGCCGTCGCCGAAGGGGCAGTCACTCCTGGCTGAGGACATTTTACCACAACTCGGTTCACCAGTAGATGGTTCATATTGGTTCATGCTTACTCCACAGATAACACAATCTGTTTTCATTAGCCACTACAGAAAATGTAATTCAGTAATTCATGTATAGGTGATCAAATTTAAAACACATGTGCAGCCTACCAGGTTCATGCAGGTTGTTACCAGTGCTTTCTATCATGTTATATCACTTATAATTATCACTATCATTGGTTTGAGATGGTTGAGTGTGAACCAATGCCATGGTTTCCATTGGCTGGGGCGTAATACAGAAAATCTCAAGGCTCTAACCACTATACTGGTTAATACAAAATGGCTAACCACTATACTGGTGGTTTATAGTGGAAAACTATCTAAAATATCAAGTGTTAACCACTTTTCCCTGAAAATCCCTCACCAAACTGCTGCGCAGCCCAGCCACGCTCTCCGGCCGAAGCTTTCTGAGACGATCGATCAGGTCACCCTGGAGGAAGCGTCACAGTGACGCTTTACAGTGCTTGGTTACACCTGGTTGCGACTTGTGGTGACTAATGATGGATAGTGGTGGTTACTGATGATTGATAGTGGTGGCTACTAATGACTACTGCTTGCGAATCATTCAACATTAGTGGTTACCAATGATCAGTGATAGTTGGTAGTGGTTGACCATGATTCAAAAACATGTAGATGCCAAGCATGACAGGTGTTACTCAAACATCCACTGTGGTACTAAGGACAGCTGATGTTTTTCATCCCCTCATATCACATACACACACACATATACGCACACACACCTGCTGGTTTGCTCGTGACATACAGGGACGGATTCAAAAGTTTTCTGGGGGTGCGCGCGAAGAAAGCTGGAAATCTCCTACGTGAAAAGGGTGAACCATGGAGAAACCAGTGGGGTGGCAAAGTTGGGAGGAGATTAAAATCAACCTGCAGTAATCCTCACCTACCAACGGCGCTAGTTCTTGGATTCTTCACACTCCTCCAGTTCCACGTGGGGTCATGCTCCCGTTTGTGGGAGAAAAAAAAGTGCTTTTTTGAGAGGTGTTCGTTGTCAAGCAGGGTTCTTGCATTAATCATATGATATCATATGCAATCCCCGTCAACCCTCCTGCGCACATCTGCGCAATACGCAGGGTATATCTGGCCAAATCTTCCCTGCATAAGGCTGTTGGTGCGGGCTCGTCTGTGCTCCCCAACCCAAAATAAGACTCACACCATCCAAACGGTGCTCAAAATGGCGCAAAACATGCATTTTTGGTTTCTATTTTGCACCCGAGAGGTGGGGAAAGGAAGGACGGAACTAGCATGGATGCCCAAATGCAATGAGAGCAACCACTGATGGGCTGATCGCAACCGAGGGTGATCTAGCGGATAACCATAGACTTGGAAGACATGCGGTGCTGTGACCGCAGTCCTGATGAACACCTTCCCCAAAAACATATATGTTTAGCATGTTCTACTATAGTTTGAGATTTCTGGTTTTAGAATCAATGAGACAACTTGTATCGCCTTTGTTGCCATGATGACCTACAACTTGTTTTGTGGAAGGGATAGTAATCCCATATCAGTGATCTTGACCCCAGCTACTAAAAGAGAATGTTGAAGGTCGAAAGGGCAGCAGAACTTTGAACGTGGCTGATCCTAACTATAATCTCTAGAAAATGTGGATAGGGACAAGTTTCAGGCTTAACATCACATTAGGATGACGAGGGCAGGCCAATTGGTTAATCATATGAGTTGCTGCACACTTAGTGTCTGGAGCTGAATCAGACTGAAACACAAAGGACAAATGAATAAGGACATGTGGGAAAAACATGTGGGTCAAATTGCACATCTCTCCACCCCTTGAACCTGCCTCGAGCATTTGAGGGAACCATTTCTCCGGATATGCTACCTGAATGAGCCATCGCAAACTCACAGTGCGACATGCCCATGTCATCCTCCACCCTGACCGGTTAAGAAGGGTCTCTCATAAACATCGGAGTAGCTAAGCCATCCTAAGCCATGCTAAGCCATGCTAAGCCCTATAAGGCAACACCTTGGAAGCATCTCAAGGCTATGGATACTTCGCCAGGCATTGGAGCCTAAACGGTTGGTTGTGCCAGGGTACACCTGGCTTCGAACTTGGAATTTCGGAGCAGGGCAACGCGTGGTTTGGACGATATGTATCGATATGTAGCCTTAAAGAATGGCGGTTTTACCATGGTCCTGGAAGCTCTGCGAAGGCAGCTTCAGGAGGTGACGTGGAAAGGCATGATGAACAAGGAGGGGAATCAAACTCCAAGAAATGGTCCCAGAACATGTGCCCCAGCCCTTCGGATGAATAGAAACATCTCCGGTGGATCCGGTGGACTTGTCCTTCGTTGTCCTTCTACCCTGTTGATCAAGTGAATTTCGCGCGTCATAAAATGGAAGGGTACGTATGGGGCTGCACCAAAACCCTCAGCGATTACCTGGTCAAACCGGCTCATCTTGTTTGCTGGTCATGCACAATTGGCAGCCACAGGATCGGCAATGGCAATGTTGACGACTTGGCAAAGGATGCGCTTGCAGACTTAAAAGTACAAGTGCAACCGATCCATGGTCATCCCCATGGCTCAATGACCAAGTAATAGGCAGTCATAGCTCCTTGACGTTGTGGGTTTCCCTACGCGATTGGATGATTTTTAGAGACGCTTGGGGGGGGCATCGCCAAACAACCCTTGAAACGCCCCAATTCTGCATAGGGTTTGAGGCCCCACCAGTTGCCAAGCGGCGATGTGGTGCAGAATTTCCTGCGCCGGCGCTTCTGAACCCCTCGAATCCCACACAAAACAACGAGCACCGAAATATCGTTGAAATAAAATGACACATGAAATGCTTTTTCAACAAATGAAGATAGGTATGAAGAAATATGTATGTGTATGTATATGTAAATATATTTACAACAAAACAGATCCATATGTGTGTGAATGAAACCCTAGGGCCCTAGGACCTCTGATGTACCGCTCCAATACTATATCGACACAATGCTGATTCCCGGTCACTCGGGGGTGGTATGAGCCTCCCAACACTGCATGTGCCTCAGGGGGCCCTGGGGCCTTCATACCCAAGAGATGGAGGGTGGACTTCGCAGAAAAAAACTATGAGTCACTCACTGGTCTGGCTCCGTAGCGGACAACGATAAAACGAAAACGATGGCAATTCGCAACCAAACGGATGCTCAAGTAGTGGTGGATGAAAGGTCAACAATGATGCACTGCTGTGATCGTGAAGTGTCACCATCATTACTGTACCCATCACTCACTATCACGAACCAGCGGCACTGAAAAAATAAACCCAAGACAAAAATAGGCTGAACCATTGAGCTGCACGCGCCATAACTATGGACCATCATTGCCTGTCACTCACTATCATGAACTATTAACCTGCACTAGCCACAACTGAACCATTAACCTGCACTAGCCATAACTGTCCATCATGAACCATCAAGGCTCAATGATGGCCAAGACTGACCACAGCAGCCAGCAGCTCCCAACAGCGGTCACTGGATAGGGTCCAAGGCTTTGGACCCCCAAACCGCTGGATTGGTACAATGTCTTGAGGGATTCAAACAAACTGGATATATGTATAACTTAACTATTAATTTGTACATAGTCTACATCTATTTAAATAGTTATAGTTATATCTATCTTCCTTCATGCTTAAAGGTCCGAAGACAGGGAAAAAAACAGAAGTTGGTTTTCAAAAACAGTTTGCACATATCCCTGGGATGGGTTCTTCTGCCATTGTTGTTCATGGTTGGCATTGTTAAGCATTGATGCTAGGTCCATTTACCACTAGGCCTCATGGATTTTGGGTTCCACTGCTGACACATGTGACAGCTCGATCTACCAAGGCAAAGCAACCATTCAACTGAGTAGAATCCTTTCTGCTGATAACACCCCCCAGGAGACGGTGGGAAAACCATTACAAAACAGGTTCCCTGCTGCACCGGATTTGTATTGGGCTAGTTAACGGGATGTTCACCAATTGTCATGTTCACACACACAAACACATGTACACATGCATATGCCATTCACATACATCATGTATATTATCTGCACCCAGAGTGTGTTGATAGATACATGCATCTGAAAACTAGCATAGAAATGCAAGACCTGTGGCAATTTCAGGCATCTGTGGCACTTATGGTGACCCTGCACTTGGTGAAAATCTCGGCTCGCAGCCCAGTGTCCGTCTTTTCATCCGCTTCCAGCGGAGGCTCGAAGGCGGTCCAGCTCTCTGCTGAACGAAATACGCCACAGGTCACTTGCCTCGGCCAAACAAACCCTCCAAGCACACATTTTTGCTGGATAGATGGTGGACCTGTCAAGAAAGCTGTAAGTAAAGCTAGACTAGGTGACTCACCATATCAAGAAACTTCGGTGCAAGTTCTGATTCGAAGGTGTTTGAACTTTGCAGTTCAATACGTTTCAGCTAGGCGCCTGATGAAATGTTACCTTCCACATGCAAGTGGCATGCCCCCAGTTCAACATGAAGATAAACATCAAACGCCTTCATTGTCACATCTCCTGGAGATTCCTGGAGCATCCAAATCTCTAGGCCCCTGAAGGATTAAACGTTTGCCTGGTCCTATATACGAGTCAGGTCAAGCCCTTGTACCTTCTGCTTGCTATTTTAGAAATCTTACGGCTAAGAACCCACCAAAGCACAACAAAAAATCCAGTTGACACATGTTGAACCATGTTGATAATGACAGTTGGTTCTCATGACACCTCACCTTGAAGGCAGCGGCGAGACGCTGCAACTACACACCAATAGGTCCGTCTACGGCTTGGCCACCGTTCTGCAGGCCACTCTCACCTCCAAATTTATGCCTAGAAGCTGCCGAAAGGGGGCAGTCCAAATAGCCTTAAAAAAGGGATCCAAGTTTGCCAGCCTCAAGAGGTTTAAAACCTAGGTCGCTGGATGGGCTGCTGGATGGCAAGTGGAGCCACAGTGGCTAGTCATGTTGAAAGTTGCATGGATCATGCATGACCTCAGGCTGGGAACAAATACATTGGCCGGAAATCGATGGGAAAAAAGCGGACCATAGGGCAACTATAATCAGTATGCGGCCTATAGGTGCTTGAAGTAGGGCAAGCGATGTGGGGTTGAATGGATGCTGGCCAGACCATCATATAGTTTTGAAAAAAATACCTGATCTTTGGCGGCATTTGTTTGAGTAAAGGCTATACCACAACATTTCCTGCGGGTTGCATGTCTTGTGGGAGGTTCCATCGCAGTTCTAATTCAAGTGAAAATCCATTGCCAGGTTAGTTCACCAAAGGGTAGTAACCAACTCAATTCCAAAATCTTTTCCTATGTGCACCTGTGCATGAACTGTGTAGCATCGGCAGGTCTCGCTCTTTCCACATGTTCCCACACACACACACATCCGCGTATTTAGAGGCATTCAGAACATGCAAATATATAGCTATGAGTCAATATTAACCAACCAATAATGGTGGTTAATAAGCCACAAACTATAGGGAAAACAATGGTTAATGATAGGGGGAACCAG
This sequence comes from Symbiodinium kawagutii, assembly GCA_009767595.1. Classification (NCBI taxonomy): domain Eukaryota; class Dinophyceae; order Suessiales; family Symbiodiniaceae; genus Symbiodinium; species Symbiodinium kawagutii. Next base: position 375,699 of record VSDK01011008.1, on the reverse strand, counting down.
GGTACGGGGTCTTGACCCATAGCCATATGAATGTATTAGCGTAAGTCACAATCTATGAATGTATGTGAAACACAAAGACTCGCGTAAACACAAAGACACATATTGTATAACATGCAAATGATTGCAAATGTATCCAAAGCACATGCGTACTATATGCACTATCCAAAAAACCCAACGAAGGAATGCGGTGCACGGGCTCAGTGGTTTACTGTGACCCCTTGGTTTCTACTCCACTCATGCAGCAAACACTGCAAGCCCAAACTCTCTCTCTCTCTCTCTTTCTCTCTCTGCTTCTCAATTATTGGAAGCCAGCCTCCGAAGCACTGTACAGTCTAGGAGGATTTCTAACTGTAAATTCCGGAATGGCAGCAAAACGAGGTGCATTAGCAAATGCATCAAATTCTACACCCACAAATATACTCATACAGTTACATACAATTAGAACATTCAAAATAATGGATATTACAACTAACATAGCTCTCACAAGATCCCATGTATTCATTTTTGAGTCTTTCAATAGTTCTGCAACGTCTGCATGCGCGGTGGAACCATGAACCGGTTGCACCGTAACTGCCCAGGCGGCAACGTCCAGCGACCGCAGCTGCCCCACGATCGTTGCTAGAGAGGATCACCAGAATGTATCTCTGCGACAAGGCCTCCACTGAAGCCGTGCCAATGGATGTCACCTTTCCGTAACAAGCACCATGGGCCCGAAATAAACGTTGATCACTTCAAGAAGGACTTCTTCAATTGCTAACAAATTATTACCAGTCAGCCACAATTCTCAACCATTATTTGCAAAATCAGACGGGTTTTTCTTCAGCCAGTACTAATAAGTAGCCCTGGGTTCTCACTAGCCAGTACTGCTTATGTTCAGCCACCACGTGCGCCTGCAACATTGCCCGCAAGGCAGTGAGTCTGCTACCATGGTCCTGAAATGGGGACTCGAAGTTGTAGCTCAGCAAGTCTTCAACATTCCTGAGGCATCCGGTGGTGTTCCAACTGCCCCCAACAAAAAATATTCAAATTGGTCACTTAGCTACAAATGATGTGCTTTTGCTGTTGCATGCGGTGGTCATGCTCTATGTGATATTGGTTGTGCATGCCGGTTCATTTTGCTTTCCCGCCAGGCATCCAATCAGTTCCCTCCAATTCGGAGGCGTCCCATCCAAGCTCATCAAACTCTCGGTCGGATGGCATGAAGGTAGCCAGAGTTCTTAGACGCGCGGGCAAACAAAGCCGATAGCTTGCTCTGTCGTCAAGTTGTTTGATTGCTTCGTTGGTTGCTTCGCTTGTCCATTTCTTGATTCATTCGTTGGTTCTGTGTCCTTCTGGGTGTTCTGCAGGAAGGGTTTTCGCAAAACAGAAGTGTCACTGATGACACAGAAATGGAATGCCCCAAACGCATGCCCAGCAAGCCACCATCCTGTTGAAACGGATGCGTTTTAGAGTTGATTTGTTCACAGTGAGGCAAGTTATACCAGAACTTCTTACATTATCTTACATTGACTGTGGGTCACCTGCAGTAAAAGAAAGGAAGCGTTATAATCTGCTTGGAGCTGGTAGCATGAGCAAACTCGGCAGGGCAGTCCTTATTAAGCATCGTGGAAAGATTGAAAAATCATATGAGTTGCGGACAAAATTATCCATTCACGCAATTGACATGAGCAAAACTGGGTGGTCCCCTATCGGTTGTGAAGGTTTTGTAGAAATTAACCATACCTCTCTTACTCTTCTCATCTTCAAAGCTACAACAGAATCAAAATACCCCTATAGAATTGGCTAATTTTGCAGCAAGTAGCTACGCTCATTGCCAGCTGCTTTGCTTGCACGCTGTTTGTCGGTCTTCGGAACTTGAAGTTGAAGATGTAGAGTCTGTACTGGTGCTGTTGTCTTCTTCCATGAAATCGGCTCTTTTCTTCTTCAGTAATTGTTGATTGTTTTGTTTCCAGACCTTTCCTTTTGAAAGCCTGGCTTCCTTTTTCCTCATCTCCTGCAAGATGTTTCCAGTATCTTTGGACAATGTGTATTTGATATTTGTGAGATTCGTGCATTTTGTATTCGCGTTGTCTTGTGGGGATTGCTTTCTGTGTCCCAGTGGAAGCATCGTTTTCCATACCACCTTTTGCAAAGTCGTTTGTCCAGGCCCCTCTGCAGTTTGATTTTTTGCCGTTCACGCCCATGAACACATGGAAACGAAAATAAAAGTGATTTGAAATGGTGATCTACCATGTCCCTTACTTGGTCCGATATGGCCCGAGAACGTCCAGAACAGATGGCCAAAGGAAACACGAACAGGCCATGGTGTGCCTGGCAAATAGATCCTGAACATTTGGGTATCGGTCGGTATCGGTTGGGGGTATCGGTCAAAGCAGTGCCAGCCACTCAGGAAACAAAACTTTTCAGGCAAGACTACTGCAAGCAATTTTTTGTCTCTGGGTTGTCCGCACTTTTGGTAACATCCACGCCCTTCCCCAAGGAGATTGCAGGTCCAGTGGTTGACTACTCTGCGCGTTTGGCTTTGCAAGTGGGATGTGAGCACTGGCTGGAGTTTTTGCCTTGACAAATTCACCAGTCTTGCAACCAACTTGTACCAAGTTATTCTATTAGGGGTATCGGTACTGGGTGGTCCCCTATCGGTTGTGAAGGTTTTGTGGACCTCACCGAAGTTCAAGGCAGGTTCCTTATTGATCTATTCATCTGATAATTTTGTCGGATACTCATATATCTGTGAGGCAACATGTTCACGGATGTTCCGTCATTTTCCCATGCATGTTTCAACTTGACCCCGGGACAATCCAATTCCTGCCAGGAACATGTTCTACCAGTGCCGAGCCAAGTGGCAAAGTCTCATCAAAATCAAAAATGATCAGATCCACTGGGTGATGCTCACCTTCAGGACGTGTGAAGTGTCAAACTTGCCACATGACATGGCTGGTCATGTTGTTGTCAAATGCAACAGGAAAACCAACAAACCTGGACAATGACCATGATAATCCTGGATGATTTCTGGATCATGAACCACCTGATTATATTTCAATGTTGTTTGGTTGTCCTGTTGCTGTTGCTGTTGCTGTTGCTGATGCTGCTGTTGCTGATGCTGCTGTTGCTGCTGCTGTTGCTACTGTTGCCACTGTTGTTGCTGCTCTTGCTGCTGCTGTTGCTGCTACTGTTGCTGCTACTGTTGCTGTTCTTGCCGGTGTTCATGGTGGTGCTGCTGGCGGCGCTATCAGTTGGGCATTGGTTCCATGATGTTCCATGCCTTTGTTGTGCAATTGGCTTTGGAACCATGGGAGGACTGGGACTGGGTGCGACTTTGCGACGACTGTTTTCGAAGTGTCGCTCCACGCAGTGCAAACAAAGGGTCTCCTGGCGCGGCACCGGCCTTCGTGGTAACATGTGGTACCCCTGGTGATGAACCCTAGTGGTGACCCAGCGAAGCTTCTTGAGCTTCGGGTTCCTAGATGTTCCTAGTACCTTGACCGGGAGCCATGGTTCGGAATCCCTTGATGGCACCAAATTCCTTTGCTAGAAATGGTCGTCAATAAACTATGTTGCATCTACGGGGAGAATGTTGTCCGTTTCTGGGTGTTGAATTGTAGAAGATTCAGCGGGATCAATGGTAATATCTTTGTCACTCGTCTCTCTCTCTCTCTCTCTGTTTTCCTGATTCTGCTGCTTTTGCTTTCTCCTCTTCCGCCGTTTCTGTTGCGGTTGCCTTGCCGTTGGTGTTCATGTTCATGGTTCAGTTGACGGTTAGCAACTTTCACTAGCCGTTGTCTTAACAACAGCCCTAGCAGCCCTAGTATCAAATCACCGGCATCGTACATGACACCATTATACACAAACTCTCTTTCCTATATATGTGCCACTCCATAATGTCCTTGTAGGTGGAGGGTGCTTCAACGAACATCTTCAACGTCTCGTAATCCTCTGGACAATGGGCTCCGATTCCTCCCATGTTCTTGACCTGGGAGGCGCGAACGCCGTGGCCATTGGTGCTTGATGCCTCCTCTCTCACGCTGTTGGCCCATCAATGAACTGGGGGTTCCCCAAAATGAAGTTTCCTTTACATATATATGTCTCCATCATGAGCTTTCAGTTGATGGATGTTTGTGGTACAAGTAGGTAGCACTTGTGGATTATCATGGGTTATCAATGTTGATGGTTGATTGTCCTTAAAAATCGTGGTTTCTCATATCATCCCTGCCCCTATATCCCTGTGCTGTCAAAGGCACGTAGCCCAAGTTGCGGTAATAACCTCGGAGGGGCCACATGGCCCTGCTCAACAATCAACACCCGGGGAGACTCGTACCACTGTGCAACCAACTTCAATGCGAAGGATATCTAAGGATGCAATTATGGCTGATAGCTCCTCAGCATTCACATGAAGGAGAACCCATCAACATCTTTCAGCATCTTTGAATAGGACGACCGTCGAGCCGGATAGTTCTTGGGGGTGGTAAGCTCTCTCTCTCTCTCTTTCTCTCCATCGCCATCCCGGAGCTTCAGCGGAGCTGAACGATGTTGGAAAGAGTTCTTGTCCGTGCCACCAACATGATTGGACAATGTTCAAATTGCCGGCAATGATACCAACCATGCAGATTATCCATTCCTCAGACTTTGCATTGTCGAAGCTAGCCTTGTTACCAGTGACTTGCTACTTGTTGCAAGGGTGAAACAACAATCGGAACGTCATATGATGACATGTTTAAAGCTCATGGGGAAGCCTTCATTCAATGTGAGTTTTTCCCATGGAAACATAGCCGCACCAGATTTCACAAAGTACTTACAGGATCTTACAGAATCCGGAACCGTATTTATCGCATGCATGATGTTGCCCATGACTTGGTGCCTCATCACTAGCTTCGTGCCCAGATGCTCCAACGACATCATCAAAGCTCCAAAGCACCCAGAAAATGTAGCGGGCACAGTGGCAACCCTTTGGTTGAAGCCACTCGATTGAAAAACCCTTTTATGTACTTGTCTTTCCTAAGTTCTACTGGATCTGACCCAACAGTCCGCTACTCATTACAGTATATAAATGGTGTTTTGGTAAAAAAAAACGATGTGAGACGAAAACTTTGATGATTTGTTGGGCTCCATCATGGGTGAACAGCCTTGGGAGCTGCTGTTCAACCACTTCGCTTCAGCGGGGAGCAGGGCGCCCAAGGCGGCCGCCAAGGCGCCGTCATAGCGAGCCACCTTGCAGAAACGCAGAACTTGCGCGCCGCTGGGGCTCCTCGGCTGAGATTTTGGGTGGCAATGGGTCCCAACGGGTGAGTTTGAGATACAACCATAGTAGATAGATTGGATATATATATATATATAACATATATAAGGTGAGTTGATCCCAACCATATGATATAAATATAAATTAGTTTTAGATACAACTGGTCGATTGATCCCCGCCATATAATCGATTGACTCATGCCTGACGCATGCCCGGCATGCGGTTAGCTCCAGTGATGACCCACCTCTTCAGCTCTGCTAAAACGAAAAGGTTCAGGTTGCTACTTGGACATCCAAGTCAATAGCTTCTTTCAGAATCAGCTGCTACCGGATCATTGGCCAATTGCCGGCGTTTAGTAAAGCTTCTGGACACGGTGACGTTGCTTGTGTCCACACAACTTCTGGACAGGAGCTGTGAAAATTCTTGAAGCCGGTAGGCCGGTAAGTAGAAAACACACGAAAAGTGGGGGCCTCAGGTGTTGGTTAAGAACCCACTTCTCCGTATAGTGCTATATGTACACCACAGGTGGCGCTTCAGTGCTCTATAGTTATAACATGTTATACCCCAAGTCAAACTAAGTGGCCGGTCACTCTCTCGGACAACGGAACAGTTCATGGACGGGACCCAGCATTTCGTGGCACAGCTCTCCGCTTTGGAGCCTGACAGGTGGGAGTGAGGTCCCAGCAGCGCCTTTATCGAAGTCCTTAAGTACTAACATGGGTCAAATCCCCGTACCCCTGGTTCCCCTACTATCAACCATGGTTTTCCCCATTATTGTTGGTTCATATTGACCAACGGCCACATTGCTGTAGATGATTTCATTACTTTGGATCACCTCCTGTGTCAGTTGGTAGGCCCTAATGGTAGGCAAATTCTTGTCCACAAGGCTTCCCGGAAACACTTGCTGCTTCATTTTTCCGGACCCACTCAGCTGTCATCAGGTGCATCAGGTGCAGCCAGCCGTGCTTGACACTGCTCGATCCTGACAAGGACGGCAGGACCCGTAGTGGTCCAGCACGAACAGGGAACCACTGAAACAACATGAAGCAACAACTGCAAAAAGCACCACGTTTACATGATGTGGATACAATTTGTTGATGCAAGCATTCGGAGTTTTCTATTACCTTGTTGGACTTTTTGAAATTTAGCATCTTCTGTGCCGTGATGTGCAGTTTGATTGCGACAAAGTGTCACACATAAATTCCCATTCAACCAAAATCAAAATGTGGCTGGTGGTTCCCAACCCTATTAAAAAATATGCTTGCCAATCAGCCAACCATTCGTCAGTGCTGGGGAAAACTGAAAAAGAAAGTCAAACCACGAACTAGTAGCTGTTTAACCAATATTTTTGGTTCTTGTCCTCTATTGTTAACCAGTTGGGTTTTGTTATCTACCCAGTGTAAACGTATATGTTTATGTAATTATCGTCATTATCTTTATCATCATGATTCTTGTTCTCTACTTATCTATATTATATTTTCATTTGTCTATATTCGCAGCAAACGAAATGAGGCAAAATAGGCATGACTTTATCTCTCTTTGCCAGGCCCCTGGCGCAAGATACATTAAACTGGTCTGTTTCCATAAGTAAAAAAAACTCTCTCATGCAACCTGGAACATGGTCCCCCCATGGGGTTCCATGTCTAGTTCAGATGGCATTCGAGTCCGAAAAAATGGTACTCCAAAGGCGAATTGTCTACCACTCAGAGCGTGACATGCTCCACCGAGTCCTCTCCCTCTCTCTGTCTCTGTCTGTATATCTTCGATATCTCCCCTTGGCCATCACCCTGCCCCAGCATTGAGCCATCCAATAATAATTTGCTGGAACATGACATGCAATAAGACCTCTCAAAACATACAAAATCATGTCTAACCCTCATGATGGTTGCTTGATGCTCCTCGACTTGTTGATGCTTGGATTAGTGGATGGGCACCAATTCTGTCAACAATCGGATTCTTCACCATGCTGAGAAGCATTTGAGCAATGGCGACCCAGGAGAGGATGGGCTGATCCAGGTTGTTTCGCACGAACTCACCGATTTTCTCTTCAATCGCAACCTTGGATTGGCGCTGTGGAGAACCGGGGCGGTATCGCTATCAAAATCAAAGTGCAAAATCCCGGACGCCATTTCTTGAGCTTCAGTGCATCCATGTTGGTCAACGTCAGTTTGCAACCTTTTTTTTTAGGTCAATTGTTTGAAAGGGGGGTCCATACGAGAGTCTTAATTCAAAACAGTTTGATACATGATGTTAACCATGTGAAATAGAATCAAACATATTCAAAGTAATCCTCTGAGTAAACTCGATTCAACACAGGAAATTCAACATGCACAGGATATGCTTTGCTTGAAAGGATGAAGCATTCTGACTCGTGATAGACGTGCCATCATGCCCTGTTTGTCATGACGTTTTACATTTTACTATATTTCCAGAATCATGAGGGAAAAACTAGACAGCCGAGGATATTGTCCACGAGCAGTACCTCAATTACTCCATGTATGCGGTATATTGAAAACAACTTTGGAAGATCTTATGAGCTTATAGGCAAAGTAGTTCAATAGTAAACAACACATGGGGTGCCTAGGTAAGAAGTCCAAGAATGTACCTCGCAGTTACGACCAAATAATGCATAGAACATGAGAACTACTGGAAGCCAATTACGCTCCTGGCAAACTCCGTCAATGATGATTAAGCAGTAAACATATCGATTATTGTGAATCATTATGAACCCGTAGTCACTAGCCAGGAATAACAAGTATTCACACTCCCTATGATCACTAGTGACAGTCACACACCTGTATGATCAATTGCATGCTGTTTTGAGCATTTCCTTCTATGACAATGGGAGAAAGTGGCGATTAGAGTTTCTTTCACCGCAAAAGATCTCAAGGCACTAAGCGGACTTGCTGGCCCTGTAGACCCTCGTCGCAGCTCCAAAAACTATGAATACGTATATATTTTCAAATATAATATTCTCACGTATTGGCCTACAATAAACCGCAATGGATGGGTGTTGTCTGACCTCAGGGGGAAGGATTTGCCGCATTGCACTGCAGGTTGCCATGATGTGCCGCTCTTTCTCAGCAAATCTGCCGTTGCAAAAGTCCGTCATCCTAGGAGAGTTCAATCACTGCAGAATGAAATTACCACTGGCCCACTTACCTTGCTCACAAAAGAATCAAAGAGATATAGTACCATCTCGTACAATGCATACATGCCTTTGCCATGCTTGCCCTTTAAAGAAGTGATCATGCGGGTGCGGGCATGAAGTGTAGAGAGCTGCAGTATTGCAATGTTGCTTGTGGAGGGTTTCCACCATCAGGGCTCCCCTCAGCACAATGGCAACCGTGCTACCTGCTGAATCTGAACAGCACAAACATTGACAGATTTCTTCACATTTACCGCCCAGTTTTGCTGGTCCCATGTTAGCGTGGTTTTCGCACCAGTGAAGCAGCACATTGGTGACACTGCTTCTGTACCATTCATATCCACCTTTGAATTCCAGAAATGATTGCATCAGTATTATCATCAATCGTTGATTAATCATGATTAGCCATGGATCCCTCAAGAACCTTCAACGAACATGAAGCATTGCCGAAACAAGCACAAAAAAATCAAAAGACCATTCCAAGTCTCTCATTGACCTTGGCTTTGTGCTCCATCTCCACCATGTGAATCTTCCGGTGCACCACTGCTGCTGCACAAAGTGAGGAGCTCTGTGACAGCTCAGCACGAGGCGGAGCGCGCTCCGCGTTCTCGTCCTCCGGTGGAGCAAAGATCTGCGGGAGGTCACACGAGGCTTCCTGGCGACCAAACAAGCGATGAACCATCAAACCTGGGAGGGTGCAGGGCTCATGGATTTGTCATCTTTGGACTTCCCATTGATAGTTCAGTTTTTGAAGCAGTGGTCCTGTCATTGCCTATTCTATCCATGTGTCACGTGTGCATACTCTGTCATGTAAAAGCATGAAGAGCAAAAATACGCATGATCGTACATGTTGAAACTCACTGCACCATCGCATGAAAACCAATTTTGTGGCTCCAACCATTTGAGATATATCCTTTGGAACCGCCCCAGAAATTATCAGCCACACAGCCCAAAGTGGTTGATTGGCTGGTTGGTTGCAAACAAATCAGCCATCTGTGCATCTTAATCAGCACTCACAGAACACATTGCATGGTTCTTATGACGCGCGGTTGGTCAAATGATTCAAACGAATACTTGTCCGAAGATCTAGGCAAAGCGATTTTAGGGCTTCTGAAGATCGTACACTTCCCAAATCCAACAAGTGTAGCTGTGCAACATCGTGCTCGCATGGGGGACTCGATGGCTCGTGATTGTGGGTCCGAAATTGAACATCAAATGAAGTAACAGGCGTGAAAACTCAAACCAAGCCGGCGATCCTTGTAATAGTTGGTTGGAAAAATCATGATTGTTTGAAACAAACCTGATTGTTTGAAACCAACCTCTCTCTCATGCTGATTTCGATCAGGAACATGCTGCTGCTGATGATGATGCTGCCGCTGACAATGTTTCATACATTTATATGTTTTATGATAATGAACATGCTTTTGCTCTCTCTCTCTCTCGCTCTCTCTCTCTCTCTCTGTCTCTCCATTGCCTAACGTTGTTGCTTTTTTTGATGATGAACAGGCTGCTGCTGTTAATTCTGAAAAGGAGAGTGAAATTATGGTGCATGGTGATCATTGTTTTTCTGCTGACAAGCAAGGGCAGAATGACCCACCAAGGTCTTTGACATTGCCCAGGTCGGGACACCAAGTGGTTTGATCAGGCCAAACTGTACCAAAATCCCTGCGGCTGAGTGACACGCAGCTCGTAGGTCGTCATCTTCCTGAGTTCCCTTTCGAGGCTCCGGCATCTCTGCTCGGCGCTCAACAAATCGATCACTCCAGCTGCGCATTCGGCTTCCTTGGCTTGCATACAACTGGATTAACGTGCAAATGCAACTATATGCTATGCATGTATTATGCCTGAGTGCCTGTATTATACTATGTATCATTGCGCACGTCTGCACGCATATTGTTTGCACATATGTAAGCAAATGCGGCCACATGCATATGTATGGATGCGTAGCGTGGGAATCTTAGTCACATATCTTTGCACGTATGTATTAGCACAGGATGGTACAGGTGTGCAACATTGCGCGAACATGCATGCTTATGTCTTTGGGTACACCCCTGATGATAACTGCATTTGAAGGCTTGATGAATTCAAATACGACTGCCTGATTTCAAATTCTTAGCATGTCAAAGGCAACATAAATTTCGGCAGAACCTCACCCACTCCTCCCCTGATAATTCTGTCAAAGGATCAGGACTTCCATGGATCATGCGATATATCAAACTTGCTTGAACATCAAACATGAGGTAGACACAATCTCTAAAAAGCTAATGGGGTTCATAACAACGTTAGCCCAACCATCATAACTAACCATCATAAACCATTATAATAACAGTTATGACATATTATAACTAACCATCATAATTAACATCATAATACTGGGCAAAGAATGCACCTCCAGCCGGCAAGAATTGTCGAACGGGACAAGGCTCAAAGAATTGTTCCCAGTAGCTCTCAAGGCCTTGCACACCTGGCGCGGTGGGCTCCGGATGCCGTTGCCGTTCCCCCTGGACCCTCCGGTATGCGATGGATCCCCCCTTACACACGCCGGTTTATTAACGAATATGGCTATGGGTCAATATCAACCAACCAATAATAATGAGGGATAATCACCAACAACAATAAGGAAAACAATGGTTGATGATGGGGAACTAGGGGTACGGGGTTTTGACCCACAGCCATATGTATCTCATGGGGGGAGGCCTTCCCAAAAGGTTGAAACTTCACAATCAAAGCTGATTGTTTATGGCCGATGTTGCTCCAAAGCAAGCAATTTTGAGCAGCCAGCGCGATGCTCCAACCGAGGGCATTGGACAATGAATATTGCCGATGATCCGACTTGTGGATCTACCCGCCATAAACAAAGAAATGTCCAGGCACAGCTGATCTGATGGACAAAATCCATCAAAATCCCACAAGAGCTGGTAGAAATTAAATAATTACTTCTGTCGGCTTTATGCAGTCGGAGCCAGCGCAGGGCCGCAAAAAAAAACATGAAGCTATCTTTACTGATTAAACTAATGGTTATTTACAGGAATGGTTACTTATAGCTATTTTTATGAAGAATGCCAATCATAAAGAAGGTGCAACCGCGCGACCATTCCTGCACCCTCCCCCTGCCCATGATTGCCGAAGCACGGCGTTGTTGGCTGCGCATCTCTCTTTCCAATCCTTGGGGCCGGGTGTGGCAGTGGGGAACAGAGACCGTCATCGTTGCCTGGTGGCAATCTACAAAACCAAATATATAGGTAGTTCGACAACTGAGGCTGCAACCTCAGCTAAAAGCTAAAAGCATACCGATGCATGGCCAATAACTACAGACTTTGCTCAGCGAGGCATTAGCTTCAAACACTTCGGCTAAAATAGGCATCTTTCCGCTGCTGATATCTCATCCCATATCATTTCTTGCCGTCCTCCTCGCCATCTTGGCCCCCCAAAAGCATGCCTAGGTCCCCATCTCAACCAGGGTTTCTGCGGGGGTTTAACACCCGAAAAAGGATACGTGGAGGAAAGGGATGGAAAGGGGCCATGTGCTAAACAACCCCATGTTGCGGAGAATGCCCATCATCCTCGTTAAAAATCATCAACAGCTACTTGGCAGCACCGGTCGGCCAATGTTTGGATTGATGAGTTCAGGGTCGCAGCAACAAATCAAACACCGAGGAACCATGAGCCCAGCAGTAGGCTAGCAAGCTTGTCAACCAACCAGCTGTTTGTGATGACTTTCCCACCATAGCTGTATGGCTGCAGGGTTCTCATTGGATCTCCTGGTTGGCCGATATTCAGCTCCATGCCCAGAGGCGGTAGATCTCTTGGCTCTTTTCTTTCCTCATCTGTTTTCGCTTCTCCAAAAGGTCTGCCACCTCAGATTTCTCAAACTTTATGGATATCTATGCGTTCATAGGTTGAACAACTAAATTCCAGAATGAACATCCCATTAAATCCAAGAGGACAAGGTTGCTAAGAGTCACTCAAACCGTGCCCAAGCGAAAACAGTAGCACCCCCTTGCTTGTTGACCTTTTTTTGCTAGGGCATCTTAAGGCTTTGCCCGTCATGTGAGAAAACAGAAACGTCACAACGACAATAAATATCATTCACCAAGCGAGGATTTGCACGCTGAATTCAGGCTTCCAACGCCTAGAAAACGGCGTACCAGCCCCGTCAAGTGGCCCAGCCATGATACCAACCATTGTCAACCAGGAAAAACGGTTAAGTACATCGATGCAATAATATCATCACCATCAACATCACCATCACCATTGTCTTTCTCCACAGGATTTCTCCTGCAAAGGGATCCAAGGAGATCCAAGGGGATCCAAGTCGAACATCATCTGTCCATATCTATCCGAACTATATGCATTCCTCTCTGACGGGATTCCTAGGTCGGCTCCCCCGATGCATCACTTGATCCTTGTGGTTCCCCGCCCATCCCGCCCCAACAACCAGTCACCCAGTGCCCCGCCGCCTGGGTGGAGAGGTCGCTGCTGCGCTGTTGCCACCAGCCCCTGAGCTCTCGCTCCGAAGCAATTTCCTCTTGTGCCGAGACCAAATCGCCCGCCTCAAAACCTGCGGGGCACAGCTGAGCCACGGGGCTGAGCCACGGCGAAATCATTGACACAACAAGGACAAGAAATCTCATGAAAGAACTGTGACGACTCATTTTGGAATGAGATAAAGAACATCTTCTTCCCTGCCAGTGGCATCCCATACCAATATGCCGTTGTAGCAGATATTAACAATACAGCTTGATGGGGCTATTTGGGCCACTGGAGATGTAACCAAAATGTCCTAGATCAGCTCGATCGGATTTTCACACAGGGTGGTGACGACCCTCTGAAACTACACAGGTACGGGTGCATGCAACAATATCAATCAGTATCACAAGTATCATACAAACCAAATGGCAACTTATGGTAGCTTACTTGCTAGCTATCAATTTTGGCTGGCTTTCGAACATTGGAACAATCTACGGACATCAGTACCTACCAGGTAGCATGATAGTCAACCGCGCAGTTTGCAGAGCGGCTTTTCTCTTTGGCTATTCATGCTCACAGTTTGCACAACTCTTGATTGAGCAATTCATGCGACAATGACAGGCCGACACTTGGCTAGAACCTGAATATGCATGTACATGCATGTACCAATCTTTCAAGCCATGCAAGCCCATGAGCTAGCCATGGCTCATGGCTACGAAAACATCGTGGCCACGCCCAGGCACGCGCCAAGCGATCGGTCAAAGTATTGAAGCGTTCCTTCAAAGAAACCGCCAACTCTTCCAAGCGCTGCGAGTCCTTAGGCACTGCTGGATGAGAGTGGCATGGCTCTGAGACAAAACCAGTGTAGGATAATATCCTCGTCGTTGGGACGGTCACGAAGAGCTTCTTTTGCTCAGTCGTTGAAGGTTGCGTCATGGGGACATACTGATGCGGTCAAATGCCACAATGGGATACTGTACTGCCCAACAGTTCGGAAAATGCGTGAGAGCCAACCTTGCCTTCAGCCGTTTATGCTAAGTGGTGCCACCACTGAGTCGCTAGAATCTCCTTACCGTTGGTTTGGTTTCAGTTCCTGTTGCGCAATGAATGCAAACGGCATGTGGGATTGCAAACATGAATCAAGTATCACCAGCAACACCTGAGTTGAGCAAATTGAGAAGTCTCAACCTAAGTCCATCAGTGAACACCTCCACATATACAGGCATACAGGGGCTCTATCCATTTCCTCACGGCACAGTGATACGCAATCTCCAGTTGTCTGCGCTACAATTGTTGAAGAATTGTTGTCGGAAGTTCAGTGCCCTCCAATTGAATGTCAGAAGTTCAGTGCACCTCCAAGTTGTTTTCCATTTCATTACTGATATGGTCTATAATGGATGTCTAAGTGAGCGTTTCTGGAAATAGGGGTACCCCCAAAAGTGTTTGTTTTATTACTTTATACTGTACATATTCAATCAACATTGGATAATTCGAGGGTCCCCTATTTGAGCAAGCACCGTGTAGTTCTTTTGTTGGGTGAGAATGTCCAAGTCATTCAACCAGTTGACGGCTGATAGTTGACGGCTGATACTTCTTCTATCAAGCGGCCCGGATATTCATGCCTGTGGCCCAACGGTGCTCCTTAAATGATGACCGTGGAGAACATTAGCAGAATATCCTGATATATAAATGGGAATGTTCACATCCAACAAAAATCAAATCTATGTATGTTTGGTATTTGCCTATTTGCAACCAACTTCCCTGGCGATCAAGCATGCGGAAAACCGAAAAACATTTAAGCTACCATTTGGTTAGGCCACTCCTGGTAGCTCCAAACCCCTCCCCCTTCAAAGGGCCATAGGCAGCCACACCCCCGGGCTCCCGGCCTCGGTCCATCCACCAGCCACGACCGAAACTGGCCCAGCCCCCCCACTGAAACGGGACAAGTCTCTTCCTGCAACACTTGATGTTGCTCCTGGACTTCACGCAGCTGTTCCGAATGCCTGGCTTTCCTGGCACACAGCATGGGTCATGGTCTGCCCCGGCAGGCCCAGTGAAACCAATGTAACGAGTCTGATTGCATCCCAAGGGGTGCATAGCTGCACCAGTGCTGTACCAGTGATCCATCAGAACAGCCCAAAAAGGAACAACTTGCCTCGAGTGAACCCTGCCGTGACATGAAGTATGATATCAACTCTGAAGTCCACTCTGACATTTCCCGACAATACCGCGACATGTATTCCAACATGTATTCTTATCGGTTTTGGGATGTACATCCTGACATCTGTTCTGACTCATTGTCTGCCGTTTCTGTGACATATATATCTGGCATTTTGTGGAAGATAATTTCCGCCATTTTCTGCACATCTTCTGACATTTCTTTTGGCACATCTTCATCTACAAAGTCCAGCGCACAGCCAGGACTCGGGGGAAATCTAGGGCAACACAAAACCTCAGCTGCGCGGTGCAGAACCACAACAAGGGGACCCGTGGCGGCCATCGCCTCATCCGTAGCTTTCGCACCAAAGTCCTGGTGTGATCCTCATAATCCGAGGCGTCCGAGTGAGCAGAGAGGCCAGAGTCCAGGTCGAGGCTGTCCTTGAAACAGTTTCTGGTCTTGTTGGTTTTCAACTGAAGGATGTTTGTCGATATCATGGAATATGGATCTTCCATTTGCGAAAATCGCCAAATCGACATGAGCACTGCAACACAGCCGTGAAACGGAAGTCACAAAACGACTGACCAAGTGTGTTAACCCTGAAGGTAGACACATCTCAAGAAGGCCTTGGGTTGAAGCAACATCCACCAACAAATGCAATTTTTGACCTTAAATGCTCATGAATCCTTGACTGAGCATCCCTGGGACATCAAATTTCAAGTTTATGTCCCGACTCTGCACCAAAAAACATCTCTTGTCTCTGCCAAAACTCTGAATCGCTGGAGTGCTCTGAGTCAGGATGCCGTAGCATGGCCCACAGCCCGTTGCTGCCGTATTTGGCGCCTTTTCTGCCCCTGGATGGGGCGCCTCCGTTGCTGGGCTCCCCAATCTCCACCTCTTGTGGCGGCCGGGCCGGTGGTTGGCGACCACGGCGGCGAACCTGGGGATCATCAAAGAGATCCAGCTCCTGGCGCGGCCCAAGGGACGAAGACTTCCTGC
>VSDK01011008.1:291389-346794 GCA_009767595.1 Symbiodinium kawagutii | reverse complement strand
CTGCTGAAATATCAGGTTTCCGTTTTCACCCTTTCAAAACATATGAAATTTTAATAGGGTCAGTCTTCTTGATCTCCTCATTTGCAGAAGGTATCGACCACTAAACATCCATCCACCCAATGGCGGAATCCTCCTACAATTCGCAACCACTCTCATCCCTCGAACAGTCAATCCAAAACCAGGGAAAGTCTGAACGTTCCCCCGTGTTGTTGGTGCCCATGTAGTGCATGTAGTGATTTGAGACAGTAGCAACAGCAACAGCAGTAGCAAAGAGAATAGAAGTAGCACCGGCAATGGAAATGACAGCAGCAAAAGTGGTCAAACATAAAAGTAGAGTTCTGTAATAGTGCTACCGCTACCTGCGAATCTTTACATTCCAACTTGCAGTAAGCATAATATGTTTCCCAATTATAAAGGCATATCATCTCATCAACAAACTGCCACAAACCGCAGCACCATGCCGTGCACGCTGGCGCCACGGGAACTTCGCTGCGCCCAGGAGCTGCACATCTTCAGAGTCGCCATCTTCGATGAGGTACGTGATCAGAGTCCTGAACAACGTGACTCGTCGTGACGCGTCGTGAGTCGTGGCAAGGCTTTCACCAACGCCTGGCATCAACAACCCATGGATATCTATAGCTAACAAGCTGGTAAATGCTTGATAAATAGGCTAGAATAAGCCAAAACATATCAAAACATGGCATAATGAGATGGTTTTATGGTTTGTACCAATGATAAGCTACAATTACGGAGAACATATACCACTAACTAATATGACCCAACAAGTCAGCAGTTGCATCCAGCCGGTGACATGTCATAGGAATTGCATTAGTTCACCCACCTGAAAGGTTTTATATTTACCATGGCCATATGCCCCGGAACCGCAGCTGCGGATCCATGGATGCAACGTCAGTAAAAACCAAACAAATAGTTGGTGCAACTGTGCAACCTAGACATATCATACGACAATGCATGACAACAAATTACCAGCAACAACGTGCAGTAATAGAACAACCCACGCACAAAACCACCATAACCTTTGGCAGTGCGTTTAGCTGCACATCTACTTACCAAGGGTAGCCAAGGGTTGTGCTAGCAGGGAATTGCCAAGGATGACCATCAACCATAGCACACCAACAAGCACCGTTCCTGACTCTTCCGAGTCCGTTGCTGGCCCTCACGGGGAGAGCTCAAATGAGCTGTCGTCTTGTGGGTTGATCTGTCTTTGATACGTGGGCAATTTGCATTTGTAGATGGGGCATTTGCAAATTCGATGCATGCACGAAAAGCAACGGATTTTGATGGAATGACCATGTTGGATGTGTTGGCCAGAATCTTCTTGAATTCGTCTGTTGGGTCATGCAATCGTGTTTGGATGACGATGACTGTACTCTGAATCCCCACCTCGTTCTTGAGATACTCCCAACCCGTTGTGCAAACAAATATGGTTTCTGGAAAAACACTTAAAGATTTTTCTGGTCTACAAATACCTTTTTTTTTGCTAAGGCGTCCAAAGGATTTGCCCGACAACCTGAGCTGAAGCTTTGCTGAAGCACAGGTAGGCACTACATCAAATACCTTGCCACTCATATCTGGTTACCTCTGGTTCTGGATCCATTGGTTTCCCAATAATTTTGCCAAAAACGCCGACCACTGGTCGCTGAGCGACAGCGTTTCATCGAAGTCGAAGGCCACCAACTTCACCTCAAGAATTGGATGCATCAAAAAGGCTTAGACTCTACGGTGTCGATAGGTATAGAAGATCCGTCACACTGCAGGGGCCAAAAAATCTCGAAGAATGGGCGAACCTTCTTGGAGGAATCAAAACAACAACGCAATCTGACGAAAAGAGATGGCCAAACTGTGATAATGCAAGGAGAAACAGCAGTAAACTGCCGCAGTGGGTCGGATGTCCCCAACGGACCCATGGTTAGACCCATGGTTAGACCCATGGTTAGACCCATGGTTTTAGAAATGTTCAGACCCCCTCAAAAAAAGGAACACCTGTAATACGCTTTTGGTGCCTTAGGCGGCGATAAGTGAAACTTGGGAACTCCCTGGTCACCGGAAACAATTGAAATCCCGTGCGAGCGAACCAACCAATGAATGTCCAAATGTTTGGTGGTGATGAAAATTGATTGATTAACGATGGCAACTGGTTATACATGTTTGGCCAAGGTTCTGAAGATAATTCCGAACCATGAGCCCTGTTCTTAGTGAGGATTAACAGCCACCAGCCAACCAATCAACCAACCAACCAACCAGCCAGCCAGCCAACCAACCCTGCAACCAAGCAAGTATTATATGCATTGGTTATCTCAGCCATTAGGTATATAAACCATAGCTACCAATCATAATCGAGCATTAGTTATCCACCATTTGTTGTGAGTTATTAGCCACGAGTTGTTAGCCAAGCACCAACCACCAACCAGCCACCGGAAAAACGGTCCCAACCAATGGTGGCAATGCGTAGCCATTGCTTGACCGCGGCAGCCATCGTTGAAGAGGCAAACCATCATCGTTGACCCCCGATGAAAAATATCAGTCAACCAACATACCAACCATTTGTTACTACTCACTGGGGAGCACACAAATAGTTAAAACCACCAACCAGTGGATGTTTCAGAACCCTCAAAAAATGCTAGGTTTATTGCTATACATTTGGGCAGTCCCCTGATTTTGAGAAACACCATGAAACACCAACATGCTTATGAGTTAATCAGTTTTTTGGAATGGTTGAAATGCCATCCTGCGTTGCGCATGTTCAATTACCCGTTAAACATTACCAACCACTACCAACCATTGACGGTTTCCATGGACTTTCCAGTACCGTTCTGAATCACCATTCACCCGGAGTCAACACTTCATTGTCAACCATCTGACATGAATCAGCTGCAGCTTATCCACTATCCATGACGTCATGATATGCCACGACCCATGATGAACAAACATCAAGCACACCATACCCCATATTAAATACTAGCAAACCATGACCACCTGGTTGCTGGTTTCAACCCCTATGAGAAACATGCGCAAGTCAACCAACCATGTGTTCACAGCTAACAAGTCAATCAAACCACTAACGAACCACAAGTAACAACTAACAAACCACAACTAACAAAACCTAACCAACCACTACCAAGCCATCAAAAATCGAAGATGTCAATCCAACCACTAACAAGTCATCAACCGCATCAAGCACATCAACCATCACCCCCCAGCCATGCGCATCACCGCCGTGGTGCCGGAAAGGACTCGTCCAGCTTGGCGAAGGTGCGCTCCAAGCACTGGCATCGATACGCCGCGCGCGAGCTGCTGCGCGCCCGTGGGGAGCTCAAGGGGCTCGCCATGGACCGACGTCGGTGGCCTCGCGGAAGCGAGAGAGTGAGATGATAGGTATGGTAACTCATGAAACTTTTATGGTAGTAAATAATGATAGCATGGTAACTTACTATCATGGTAACTTACCAAATGCATGTGGTAATGATAGATAAGTTGATAGATACTAGATCATAGTGTCAACTTGAGGCCAGGGGTAGGTGACGAAAGCTAGCAGCTAGAATGGCAACTGACCGGAAGAACAAAGAAGGATAAAATTTCCATTCATGATGGCTGAAGAGAATTTCAGCAAGTAGGAACGATAGCGCAACAGAAACGGCCCTGTGGGGAATTGTTGAATTATTCAATTATTTTTGGCTTTTGGAGGTTCGGTCCCTGCCAATTTCTTTCTAAAGCAAAAGCAACTTCAGCTAGCTACAGTAACGCTAGCTTTCGTGAAAAGATTGTCAAAAGGATTATACCATTACTTTTGAAATTATTCTTTGATACTATGATGAAGTGATTATGAAAGTGTTCTGACTGTATTATGATAATATTGTGGCACAGTAGTAAACATATTCATAGTAACAGTGATAGAAGAAATACAAGTAATAAAAGATAGAAAAGTAACAATATGAAAACTCAGATGATATTGCTATCATCGATGAATCAAATCTCACTGTATGACGTCACTTTGCTATCGGCTATCATCTGCTCCATCATCAAAGTGAGATTAGGAAATCCATGAATCAAATGATAGATCACGAGATCCCAGCTGCTGAGACAAATGAAGCACCCAGTTGGTTCATTTGTCACTAGAATGCACCGAGACAGTCCAAGAAAATCTGGGCACATGAAATATGGTCATCAAAGTCATACATATATAGACACGCGCACACACACACACATATATATATAATGATATCATATAGATATAATTATATACATATATGTCAGTGTGTATATGTATGAACAAATATGAATGTACTTTTCCGCTTTATGGGTAGCAAGAGTGAAATTGACTATGTGATATACCCCCGGTTGGACCTTTTAAGA
This sequence comes from Symbiodinium kawagutii, assembly GCA_009767595.1. NCBI lineage: Eukaryota > Dinophyceae > Suessiales > Symbiodiniaceae > Symbiodinium > Symbiodinium kawagutii. Next base: position 342,420 of record VSDK01011008.1, on the reverse strand, counting down.
TGATAAGTACAAGAGGAAACTTGCATGTTTGGGGCGCACTGCCGATCCTCATGTAACCCATCTTGGCAATGTGACCAGCTGCAGCTGCTGGAGAAACACCAGAAATCAAGGCTCGTGACTTGTCATGTCTGGTTGCCTCCCTACTTGAGGAACACATCGTCATGGAACTGGAAAGTTACAGCAGCTACCAGAGGATTCTTGTCTGCTCAGTGCCCAGAGGGGTACATAATGATCAGCACGCCAATTATCCACATGCTCATGCCGATGCTGCCAGGAGGAAAAAGAAAGTCGCTCGGAACCAAAGGATGAGCAAGCTGAACGGAATGTGAAAAGCTGCTCCATCACAGCTGCTTCGAGAAAAACAACAGCTAGCCGTTGGACTACTCACCAGCAGCTACCATTGCTGGTTAGCTCGATACTTCCGTACTACCAACATTCCAACTGGCATCAACTGCTGCTTGTTTGGCAATTTGCCTACCACAAGCAATAGACAACTAGCAATGCAAAGTGGTGCATGCCATCATGTATTATATACTAATCATGTTTTATACGTCATGTTTTTGCACAATCACTGTTGTACCAAAAAGTGCCAGGACTGGTTTGAAATTATTCCTTGTCCTGGCAGAAAGGGTTAACATCAGCCTTACAGCTAAAAATTTTAAACCGTGCAGGGAGACTAGTTTCGTTTTGGGATACCAAGACTCAGTGGGTAGACCGTCATCAGCTTCAATGACGTTGGTTGAGAACGTTTATGATGTATTATCTTACCCTTCAAAAATCCTCAGTGATGCAACATTTGGGCAAGATTTTCTGCAGCTCCTTGATGGTACTCTCTCTGGTGAGTGCCCCGCCTTACCATGGTCAAGTTTCTCGCATAGCATTATGGCGCCAACATTGGGCGCAGTGATGCTAAGCTCGAAGTGTGGTTTTTGACTGCAGTGGCTACCAGGCATCCTAAATCATTCCCAACCAATTGAGCAGTGATCATTCTAGCAGGTGCAGTTGTAATGCAGTACAACGTGGCTGGTTCCAAGTACTTCGGTGGTTCTCATGTTCTGCAGCCCTCTCTGGTTGCGCATGTGTGACCTGGAGGCTGCGCGAAAATTTCCCCGTACAAGCTGATATTTTGGTCTTGGATTCAAGGTGCACATCACGAAAAGACCTCCTATGAAAAATCATGATGAGGTGATGATGAACATAGAATCATATAGTCATTAATTATTGATGCTTCATGATTCAAAAATGACTGTAGCCATTGATGGGAGCAAACTGAAAAATCTTGCTGCGACAGTCGTCCCAATCTTTGGGCCCAAACAGGCTGCAAAGGTGCAGCCTGAGCTGAGTAACAGGTGCCATCCGCGGAAGTCTTGATAAACAAACAGTTGAGTAAGCATGATTAAGTTGACTTAGCTATGGGTCAATATCAACCAACCAATAATGGGGGATAATGACCAACCAATAATAAGGAAAAGAAAGGTTTATGATCGGGGAACCAGGGGTACATGGTTTTGACCCACAGCCATTTAGCATGGGTTAAGAATGATAGAGTTAAGCTCATGAAGCACCAAAACCCATGATGTTGCAGGCTTTTGGAGAAGCTCAGCCAGCAATCCAGTCGATAACCACCTTCGTTATCCACCAAAAATCCAGTCACGGGTTTTCAATTGTGGTCTTTTGCTACTTGTTCTGAATGGATTCACCATAACTCGAGCATTGTGCCTGGAAACAAACAACCTTGTGCAATTGCATGTTGACTCCGTGCGTGTCGCAGCTGTACTCCTCCCAAACTTATGCACTACCCCCCACTGATCCCCCACTGACCGATTGATCAACGCCTTTCTAAGACCGTAGCTGTCTCAGGGTGGTACGGCTAAGCCGAACCCTGCGGGTACATTTGGAAGGTGAAACTGCCGTGGGCCACTTCTCAAAAAATTGTCTGGCCATGTGGGCATGCGTCAGGAAGTTTGTTGGCATCTGGGGCCAAGTCATGTTTTTCGAGCATGACACGAATCACTGTACTGAGATTCTCGTCTCAGCAAGTGGACAGTCCAACGGAAATCCAACGGGACAATTCGATGTCTTGAATGGGGACTGCAAACTTCCGAGGTTCGCTAATACCCACGTCATAACGCGCGAAGCCGAAAATGCAGCCGCTGGTGCTGGGCTCTCATGTGCAGGTCAGGTACTTTCCAATCACTGGTGGTCAAGTCATGCAAAACAAAAAAGCGTTGGTTGCTTCGTTGTTCGTATCACCAGTGGTGGTGAACAGGCCACCTGTGATGTTCAGTGGTTCCTGGACCCACCATGATCCAACTGGATGTGGCACCTGGACCCACCCTGCAAAGAGGAGCTGTCACCAACGGCCATGGACCAGGAATCAGCTCCAAGTATTGGGAACATCTGGTTTGATTGGCCACTGGGTGGTTCACGTAGGGTGGCTCTCACGCACACAGCAGACATCCTGGTAAGCCAGAGATAGTAGCGACTACTTGGGCTTTGTTGGAACCACACCCACAGAAATTGGAGCAAAATCTGCATCAATATTTACATCAGGGTTTCCCATCAAATCTCAGACACTGGAAGTCCAGGGCATTTTCGCCCAGAGCCAGAAAACATTGCAATGCATTAGCAAGCATTTCACCATTCTCATCCATTCTCTGTCTGCGTTCTATAGCGATTTCTGCAAAAGAACGTGGTCGAGTCAAATCAACTGACGAGGAATTGAGGACCCGCCAGCCATGAATAGTCATTTCCAGTTTGAAAGCTGGGTGGGGAAACGAAAACCTCTAAGCTCTTGCCATATCACATGGAACAATGACATTTTTGGTGGGGGGAGGCCAAACTGCTTCCCAGAGCTGTGGATGCTGCCACTTTGAGCAGTTGGCTGCTGGTCGCTTCTGATCAAGATTCCCCAGACAGGTTCAGGAGCAAATTGGTTTGATACATGATCATAGGAACTGGTTGGTATATCATTATACTATGTCCTTCAATTTGCAGCACTTTTACATATGGTTCCATTCCAGAAATCGTCTCACACCATTTCGCACTTCAAAGTTCTCCAAAGTCACGAATGTTCTCGCTCAATTCACTAGATGAATTCAAAATATGGTCCTCAGTATCTCCCCGGGAGCACGTCACACTATGAAAAATATTGATCAACCACCCATCCCAGAGATTGGGGTAGAAAACAAGTGTGAGAGCCTGTTTAGAAACACAAACGATAATGAATCTTGTTGTTTGATGATGGCTCATGACCAATAATGGTGGACTAATAATCACTGATGTTGGTACCAACTATGGCTAATAATTACCATGTCAGGATGTTCAATGATCAGAACAGTTGGGCAATGGTCACCAACAACATTGTTAGTAACGTTGGTTGATCAGCATGGCATTAACGGCCAATATATAATGATCAGTGTTAGTTCAAAGTGGTTGATAACCACGCAACCACCTGTCTTCAAGCATGAAAGCAAAAAAACGAGTAAGGAGTCCGGAACTATTTTCTATCTGTACTAGTCATGTGCCTTGCTAGGCGCATATGAATATAGATGTATATCTAGGCAATTCTAGGCATATATGATGGCCATAGTTAATCATAGCTGCTCTTTAGGTTGTGAAGGCCAATTATTCCTGAATGGAGAAGCAATTTCACTGGTTTAGAATCGCCATTCTGCTCGCTCACCACCACAAGGAAAAAAACAAGCAATAACTCCTGCTGATGTCTGATGTAGACTGCCGGCATTTGCCAAGAGGAAACCGAAAGCGTTGGAATCTTGTGAAGCAGCAGGTGTGCAGCTGTGCCCATAGGTAATCCATTCCCCTTCTGAACTCTATGGTCCATGTGTAAAAATTCTTTAACCATTACCAGCCCTCCAAGGAATCAAAGAGGACTTGATATCGGGGGGATTACACGCACGACCCATGGAGAAGTTTATCCGGATAAAAATCTTCAGGGTTGGCTGCCCCTTGGGGCTGGCTAACTATGGGCAAGCTCGCAAATCAAAATCCTTCCGAGCTGAGAGTTGCGCAAACAAGCAAGTTTCGCGCATGCACATAGAGGCGCGCTTTTGATACTCAACCATCACAAACAAGTGAGTTTATAGGTCACGCATGCACCCCCCAAAAAAAGGTATATATCCTGTGGACACTTCCGCCTGCATGTCGACTGCAACCACATCTGGACAAAGAACTTAGGCATACTGCATACACATCTTCAGTATTTTTCACTAGATGTCGCACACGCTGCAGCGTAGTCTCAGTCGGTCTGTACTTTACTTGAAGGTTTTAAAACCTTCTTGTCCACTCCCAAAAAGCTCTTTTGGGACGCGTTCAGTTTCTGATAATGCATTCCCGCCTCGGCAAAGCGGCGAGCTGGTGGAAAATAAAACGGTGAAGGTACAGCAAAAGGCGTTTGACGATCAAAAACTCACGGAAATTACCCATCATCCATCGTTGACTGAGACATTGCCAATCACAGCTTTCCAGAGTTTGGAGTTTGGTGATTTTGTTTCGGGGCATCCGACTTTGTCTTGAATGCAGTCGCATTGAGGCAATGCTGATGCCAAAATCACCACTCACATGTGGCGTAGCTGGGTTTGTCATGTGAAACCAGCACAATTCAATTGTCTTCGGAAAGTTGTACTCAACTACTTGATGTATGACTTTGAGGAGAGAGTAACCCGCAAACAAATGTATGGAAAACATTCACCTGCCAGGACTTTGACGAATCAAATGAATTTCACCTGCAGTGCGGTTGATTGATGTGCCGCTACAATGGTGCACGCCAACGATACTATGCCATGGTCAAAGTCCAATATCCCCCGAATCGGATAAGTGAACGTTCCACTACAAACTACGTGGGTACCGGGGGCAAAGGGCGCCGACCCACAGCGACCAAATATCGATACCAGGACTTGTTGGGTGCTTCCGATTGCTTCTGGTAGTTTTAAGAACTCAGCGATGTTGGGATGGATACATGGAGGTTTCCTCAAATAGATTCACCATGATCTTCACAGTGCAACTACATGATGTTCCAGGCTCAAACTGATACCGTGCAGGTGATTATCAACAATTTTCAATCTGTTCCATCGACTGCTTCTACTTCTTCCATCATGATTCATGATTGTCTGCAATTCCTCATTGCTGATGGCTTTGCACCCTACAAATAGGTGACATGTAAGAGGGCACGGGGGGATCCCGATACCTCCAAGTAAGGCATGGCAGCAGTCAGGTGGCAGTGGCCGCAGGCAATTTCACCTCGCCGTCCAAGTGCGAACCTGGGTGAGGAGGAAGGTGAACTGTGGTGGCGTGGCCACTGATCCGCAGCTCGTGGTGTCTTCATTTTTGGGAATTACGTGGTTGCCGCTGTCACGTGCCATTGGACTATGCAAACAACATGGGGCATGTAATATATGGGGGACTGAAACCACGAAAAATTTTCTCTGCTTCCGCTGTTGTAGGGGCACTTATCGGCGCTCCGGACGCTGGAAATGCGATCGCCTGCTGGGTGCTACTAACACTGCGGCTTACATAGTTCGACAAAAAACCACGGTCTTTTAATGGGAAAATAAATCCACCACATTTCACCATGTACTGTGCACAGGGTGAGGTTGTTTCGATTTGTCTTCAAAAACATATTTTCAAGAATGATCGAGATCAGTTTTGCTCGAATGCGCTGCTGCTTGTGCAGATGTAAACCCCAAATTTTCGTTCCATAAACCCTTGAAACATTTTGTTGATGAAAACCTGCTTGAAACTTGTGTATCAATTGTGGCCAAATCATGTTTTGAAATAAAGTGTCAAATACAAAAAACACAATCGAAACCACGAACCCGAATGTTCACACGTGTGGCTCATGGATTTAGATCACACGAATATGATTCGTAACGCCTAGTGACATATTCTTGCGTGACACTCTTTTGGGAAATTTTTGGCGTAACACTCTTATAAGACACTGTCGCGAAGACACTTTTGGTGCCATCGGAAAAGCAAAGAAAAAAAAGAGGTTGAAAATTACCACCCCTTGGCAGCAAAAAAATGAGACCGGAAATGCACAGAAAAACCAAAGTGTTGAACTGTGGACCGATGGTTGTAATGAACATTGGTAATGTTCCCACTGCGCCTCCAACTTTCACTGATGGAAGGATTGCAGCTTCCGCAAGAAGCACTGCCACGAAACCAAAAATTTCATCTGCACAAACTACTGTAAGGGTGACGTTGGAACTGGTGAGACACATTCACATGTCAGAGTTGTTACTAAAGGCATTGCTTCTATGACACGCACTGTTCACACAAAGCCAACAACCGTGGCTGCCCCAACTTCACCTGGTAGGCTTCAAATGTTGCGGCTGACTCCTGAGACTATTTCACGTAGGACCCTACCCTTGTTCCTGTTCAAGTTCTTTCCTTGTGTTCTTCCAATCCTTTTTCTCTTGTCCAAGCGCGTTCCCTATATTTTTCCACTTCCCTTTCTTTTGTCCAAATTCAGGCCTTTTGTGTTTTCCAATTCCTCTTCGCGTGCGCAATGTCATTCCGTGTATGTTTCCTAATTCTCACATTGATTCCCTACGTTTAACGGCTGAGCCCGAACCCCTGCTGAAACAACCGAATAACCTTATTATGATTACATTGTAATTGTTCATTCTCTCAGGGTTGGGGTGTGCTGTGGAAAGGGCCGTTCTTTCCAGAAGAAAAAATGTAATGTCTCTGAAAAGTTGGTCGGGCATGGCGCAAAGAAAAAATTCAAAACAAATGCAATGAAAATTGTGCAGCTAAAAAAATCATTCTTAGCTGGGTTGAGTGTATCGCTGCGGAATTACGCGGATGGCTGGTTCCGGTGTATCCATGTATTGGCGCGGACGCATTTATCATGGCTTTGGGGAAACTGACGTATAAAAAACAAAGAAAAAACACGATTGATGATGAAAGGGCATGGCCCGGATGAATTTCTGATTCACCAAACGCCGGTCAAAAATTGGCAAACTTGAAAAAATGACATTTATCACAATTCCTTCAAGATGATCTGCTGGTGCCATACTTTGTGATTCATTGCTCCCACGAAATCATGGGCTTTTGCTTCAAAATTAAAGCCTTGCGCTTGGAGACCTCTATTCTGTCGCAGCCTGCAGCAGCGGTTCTGCCAAACCTCGCCAGCACTACCAGGAACATGTTTGCGACGCAGTACGTGGGAATGGCTGGGTACACCTGGGCTGCAACGTGTGCGTGCGTGAGTTAGTTGACGCCGTTCCCTGGTATGTAGCCCCATTGGCCCCATTCCGGCGCTATCCCCGCCAAGCTCCACAGCTCAGCGGCGTTGCCGTTGAGCCTTCGGCCTTGCTGAGCCTGTGTCATGGCCCCAACATTCACACATGGCCTCTGTGAAACTTGGCTGGCACAGCAATTCCAGCGCGCAGCATATCGGTGGTGGATTGGTGTGTGGGATCCGCATCCCTGGCCATCTTCATTGAAGAGCTACCCCGGCCTCAGACCCTAAGCTACCGGTTCCTATGAAATATACCGAAGCAAAGAGCACGTTTTCCTGCACAAATGGCCCTTGACCTTTGCACAAGCCTTTCTACTTGCACAAGCACAGAAAACACGCCAAGTCTTGCAAACGGCCGCCCGCGCCCCTGGGCCCATATCACACAGCAGTGCCCATGCTGCAGGGTCCTGTACGACCTTCCCTTACAAGGCTTGGAACGGCCATTGGCATGGGCAAAGTTGTACCTTTTTCGTGGATAGCACTTGCCCTGCTTGTTGGTGAGCAGGGAGAAGTTGCGCTCAGATCGCCAACCAGCAAGATATGCTAGAATCATTCGGATTGCGCCGGCGTGTGTTGGTGGAACACGACTCAACGGACCTAACTGTTTGGCATGCAACCATGTCACCGGTTGCTACTAAAATGAACAAACAAAGTGAAATTTCCTGTTTCTTAATCCCAGCGTCAGAATAGGAGACCCACGGGAACATATTTTTTGGAGGAGATAAACTTAGATCGTTTAGCAAGCCTAATGTAAGACGCCAGGTCTCGGGTCGACAGTCGCCTCTGGCACCCCCAGTGTGCCCCTCGGCAGCCAAACGTTCGTAAGGCCGCAGCGGCAACGGCCTTCAAACGCCAGCGCGGCGTTGCACAGCTCGGCTGTGCTGGTGTTGAAGCAGAGCACCGGGCCCTGGAGCGGAAAAGAATCTTAGTGGGGATGGCTTGTGGGGCATTCTTGCAGAACCCTCTTTGCGGGACACTCTTTGCCAGGCTCTCAGTGGGAATGGCTTGTGGGGGCATTCTTGCAGAACACTCTTTGCGGGACATTTCGCAGAAGATGACAGGATCGACAATTGGTTAATTATCGGGGGCTGGGCATCTCCGTAACACGGAAGTTCCGCGCTAAAGCGCGGCAGGTGGTCCTTCAGTCCGTCAAGAACTTCGGACAGAACACAGTGCCACTCTCGGCGGCCCTGGAGCCGTTGGATCCATCACCGCGCGCATTCCCCATGTCCAACCAACCATGCCAAAGCAACCATGTCCAAGCAACCATAGCCACCGACATAGAGCCACCATGTTTTGGTTACATCCCAGACTAGCCACACCATTGAATGCACCCGCGCCAACCATAATGCGACATAACTATACTACGATATCCATTGAACTTACCTCGGTTAAAAAATATTTTTATAACCAACTAGAGCTCACTCAAGTGTCCCCCAATGATGAGGAAATGTCGTTGGGGAAGCTTGCTTGGAGGACTGGGCGGCTTTCGATGTATTTGGGGGCGCGCTGTCCAAGCAATATTGCGTTTTCTCTTGCCATGTTTTTTGTGCTGTGATCTTTAATTTATCTGCTCGTTGATTCTGATGCTTTTGGGCCCAGATTCCGAGATTCGAGTTCGATAACCTTGTTGGCAAGACGGTTCGTGCCTTCACTGCTGCAACGGCACGGCGGAGATCGGAGAACTGTGCTGAGCTTGTCGAAGCTTTGCTGACTGCAGCTGCAATGCCACGGACTTTGTCAAAGTTGGTCTTCAGGAGACCCTCGGTGATCTGCGAGCCACAATACTCATGTGCTCGGCTTTGGAAGGGCCCCGTTGCCGAAGCACTCACCAGTAGCCCTGTTGCCGTCAAGGCGCAGCAGGACTTGCAAGGCCATGTTAAAATTGGCCGCCTGCGGAAGAGGCAGCAAGAGCATGACGCAATTTACAACTCAGGCTGTGCTTATGAGGTGTGCAGGGCAGTAGGCAAGCACGAACAAAGCATCGCACCTGCCTTGCAAAATGAAAGCTCGGATATCTAAAGCGCCGCGCATGCCACGTGAAGGGCGTGCATAATCTTTTGGGCCTGCAACGCAAAATCAACTTCGACCCACTTGAAAGACACGATTTGGAGACGCTTCGCTCAGCCGTGACAGCGCGATTTGGGCCATAGCTGCTCTATATGTTGATGAACTGCAGGCAACACGTCTGGAAGACTTCCCGCAAGACGGGGGTTATCGACAACACGACGACCCGAGGACGACGACACCAGGGGTCGACGACAAAGACCTCGCGAACACAAGTCTAACCCCCAAACCCCCAACAATAAACGGGAATAAACAGGAACCCTTGGCCCTTGGCTACGCACTCGGGAAGAAACAGAGACAAAGAGATTGTACAAACGTCTTGTGAGATAAGCAAAAAAAATCAAAAGACCATCCAAGGCAAGCGTCTCAGAAATGTTCTGGCCAAAGTCCGGCGAAAATCGAAGATGTGGGATGTAGAAGGTTGAATTGTGTTTGGTTTCAATTAGTTTCATGTTTTTCTGAAATGCAAATGTGAATGTCGTGCTTGTCATTCTCTAATTGGTATTGGTCGCATGTCTTTCCGATGGTAAAAAAAGACCCCTGCATCAGCCAGGTCTTCATCCCTGAGCACAATGCTCGTCACAAACACCGTTCATGCACCAGAGGTTTGTGGTTTATAAATGTTTGGAGCTGCAATCTTTCCGAAGATCATTGGATTTTATCAAGGGGAATATTTTGTTTTTTTGCTGTCATTTTCAGTGGTTTGCCATTTTATTTCTTGTAAATCCCTCAGTTGAGAAGATGGCTCACCAAATTTGCAATCAGAACGCCAAGGGGCCACTGCCTATCGACTGAGGCCACAACAACCAGTGCCCTCTGCGAGGCTGACGTTCCTGAATTTCAGGACTCACCGTGGACAAGGACTTACCAAGTAATGGATACCAAGGATATGGTGAATGAATAGCTGGTACTTGCCTATAGATTTAGTAGTTTTCACCTTGCACAATTATGATGATACCGAATCTGGAGCAATGATAACGAACTCTAGGAGAATTCAATTGAACACTTGTCAACTTGTCATCACTCTGCCTTTTACATTGTCCCTTTAGGATGCTTTCGGCCATTTTGCCATTGGTAATTAGTCAAATAGGGGAGCCACATGGCTCCACAGCGTTTCCCGCAATCCTCAGCCGAAAACAAAAACAAACAGTAATCAATCGTCAACAATTCTGATCATGACTTTTTTCATGAGCAATCGCGAACATTTAATTACACGTAATCAAATTACAGACATTGTTTTCTTGAATGTTGGCACAAGTTGCAATTTAGGATCTTGCAAGAAGTCTTCGCACAGTGATTGAGGGTTTAGGTTCAGGGTTTTTGAGCATCTTACCGCCAAAGCAAACCCGGAGGGCCGGGTTTGCGGTATATGCCTACATACCGTTACATACCCATACACACATCTCTCTCAATTTGCATTTTTAAAACAGGATTAACAACTCCAACAGTTGGTCGAACATAACAGTCATGAATGTTCAAAGCTATAATCAATAATCTTCATCAATGCAATAATTAGTATCAATATGTATGAATAACACTCGCTGTGCTTAGTACCATGGTGAATTGTTGCTGGCTATGAATGCTGCATGGCAAATATAAATCGACAAAGGATGACAATGATATGTTCAGTTCTTCAGGGTTCGCTGGCTGATGGGCTTTCCACCATCTGCTACCAAACGCGAAACTATGGGTTCTCGTTGACCGCAACTCCAGCGCTTGCCATGGGTTCCGCTCCGGTGGTGCGACCAGGGCTCCCCAGTGCACCCGACCACGACAAGCCAAAAGGATGTCCTGGAGCCTCAGCAAAACGATGACCAGAAGCTGGGTCGTGTCACTGGTCGTTACAGGGTGGAGAATCCCATCATTTTTAGCATTCTAAAGCTGGTTTACCTATATGTATGCTGTATGCCTATCATAATTTTAGCGATTTTTAGCGCAACCAGGTTAGGGAATACCAGAGTGTACTGAATCCCATGACTTTTATCTTCAGACTCAGTACTATTTTGATTGTGGTTATGATCAATCTGGTCAAATGAAAGAAAAAATGGCTGTGAACCAATCTATGGCTTATCGAGCAAAATAGTTTACTGGTTTCCACTATCCAGCTTATTAACCCCACTAATTATTGTCCAAGGTTTAAACTCAACAAACAACCTCACTAACCAAACAATTCACTCAGAACCAACAAAAACAATTCCATCCTGATGACAACATCCTGGAGTGCTGTAACCGGGCTTGCCAGGACAACCAAACCCAACCCATGTGAGCCACCTATCATCCAACATTGGGGCTGCGGAAGATTCCAAGATCAACATAGGTCACATTACAAAACTATGTCAGGGAGTTGAATCCCACATCTGTGACCTCCCGTATCCTATGTTGATATATAACCTATGTTGGTAGCATTCCAAACATCCATCAAACAGTTATGCTTCCATCACACAATTTTCGGCCCGCCATGGCCAGAACACTGCCCCCCGGCAGTTATGCACCCCAAGGATGACCCCCTTGCCCAACGATCTATTGATCATCAAGAGTGCTTCAAGTGATGGACCTTACTTGTCAATCATCTTGATTTTGACCACTAAGGTGGTTTTGGCCATCACGCTGTATCTCTCTACTACTCCCTTGACCTTAACTAGATATCATCATTGGGCATGTGACCATTAACCATCATTTCTTGAAGTTGAAGCTTCCGAGTCATGGGCCCAATGCATGTTCTGAACACAGGGACGTGACATGAGCAGGTTGTGATGGAGTTGTCTGTGCCATGTCATCCCTCTTTCCCGGATTGGACTTAAGAAATGAAGATAGCGTACTGCATATCAGTCAGAGACTGCACATCCTGTGTTCTGGGCAAGTGCGTTCAGTACCCTCTAGTCATCACCAAACGCTTACCGCTCGTTGGCTAAGCACTCACTGGCACTTGGTAGGTGATATGCCAGTTCTTCAAGACCATCATTGACTGGCAAATGTATCTCCTATACATCAGCCATGGTATTTGACTAATGGACCAAGTTGAGGTAAGTAGGGCAGTGAATCGTTGTTTGACAGCCTTGGGTGGCATCCAACAACTCAGCCTGACTCAATTCCTCTTTCCCCTGTTGGCGTGTAAAAAGAAAACCTGAAGAGTACCGAGCAATTGATCAATCTATTCCATTCGGTGCCTGGCAGTCATCGATGAGATTCAGAATTCCCCACCAACAACACCAGGTGTTTTCGAACCACGATCCTCATCACCTACAATGACCAGGCAACACTATACACAACTGACCAGGTTTCTACAGCAGTTGCATCATGTCAATCGGCAGTTGTCAAAACCAAGGCTTGTTTGACGAAAAGCTCGTTGACGGAAACTCCCCAAAATCTGAGAATAGGTTTGACTAGTTGGCATCACTGGATGACATCCAGTTTCCCAGCAGTCATCCACACCGTATATTGGCATCAGCGATCCCTGCCAGTTGGATACACATAATCTATCCCATTCCATCCAGATGTTTCTACATCTATACCCATGTCTATCTGGATCCCCATTCGTAGCCATCGAAACTCCGAGAAACTCCAAGGTTGGACGGGAAGTGGCGCTCCTTCTCCACATGTCCACTAACCAACTGAGCCCGGCAGGTGGTGGAAGTGGCATATGATGATGTAGCTTACATGGGTGTTTCTCGAGTCACAGGGGACCCCAAAAAAGGTTGGCTTATTACATTTTATTACTATAAATGGTTAAAATTGGATGATTTGGGGGTACCCCTACTGGTATTTTGAGAAACCGCCACATGGGTCTTTCTCAACAATCATCCCCAACAGTCTGTTTTAGATGATCCGCCTGCGTGATTTTTGGGGTTCCCCATGTTGAGAAATCCCACATAAATGTTCACGTTTCCATTTGGCAAGGTGATTACAGTAGTCTTGGACCAAGCGCAAAGATGTGAAACAACTCCTGGGGATAATGGCTGCCACCTGCTTACAGGCTACAGGAATTCTATGGTATTCTATGGTATTCTACAGTGTTCTATGGTATTCTATGGTACAGTATTCTATATTTGGGTCCAATTATATAAATGATCATGTGTGGTCCAAAAATAGTCCAAGATGTTGTCGATGCAGGGTGTGCTCCTTTTATTGCTGGCTCTACACTTTCCAAGCAAATGCTGAAAACATTGGATTGACACAGCCTTGTCATTTCCGACGTTTGCCTGTTGCGGTGTGCCCCTTTCCCTAGGCAACTTCCCATCCCCCAACAAAATCATTGGGTGAAGCAGAGATGGAACGTGCCCAAAGGGTTTGCATTCACCTTTGTCATCACAAGAACTTGGAAACTGAATGTTTGACCAGCCCTGCTTGCACATGATTATATTGTGTGCATGTGTATGATGTGTACGTAGTTGATTCATATGTAGTTGGTTGGTCAGTAAATGTGAATATGAACAAATACAACTCACTATTTGATAGACATAGAAATACATGTATTTTCTTCGTTTTCATTGCCGACGGAAACCGCATCTTAATGGTTCCTCGTCGAGTTTGTTCGGTGGCTTGGTACACCGGGCCTCAAGCCATCAGTTCTTGCAACAGAAAGAACTTGTTTGAATACATGAGACCTTATTGTTTGGTGTCGGCCACAAAACCTCTTCTCCACCCAGGTGCTGACATGTAATCAGAATCCGGAACCTACCTCCACACCTGTGGAACCAACAAGCTGAACAATACCAAGGTAGGACTTGGTAGGACCTGCGGCTGACATCATTGAATCAGGCAAGAAAGTCAGTAAGCGAAATAAAGCACATATATAGTGTTTTTTCAAATTGGGGACCCCAAATATCTTATGTAAATGGTTCAATGCTAGAAAACGCTAATGTAGAATTACCTCTCTCTCTATCACATGTCCTTGGTTCAAGGGTCATCAACACCGTTACTTGAGATGAAACCCAAAAATAGCTGCCCAAGAAACCATTGCAAGCATAAATTGAAGTGCAAACAATTTCAATCAATGAGCTCAAACAAGAACCTGAGGAAAATCATGCTCCTCATTGAGACTTCATCCAAAACTTTCGATGGAGCATCCAGATTGAGAATGCTCCTCTTACGTGCCACCCTGGGACTCTTCCTGTTCCTCCAAAAGCCGATTTGGTTTCCCGGCAATCTTCGCTGTAGTTCGGGCCTGCAACCAACTATGCACAGCAGTGGTCACATGTGGTAGTCCTGGTTGCGCCAACAAGGAGGCAAATCTTAGGTCGGGTTGTAGTCATGAAATGCCATGAATCCCAGTTCCCATTTTGAACTGACAAAAATTCTGTCGCAGTGAGTAGCTGTAAACAAAGCGCAGCGATATAAATCTCTCCCCATCACCACAATCTCCAGGAATTCAGCGCTACGTGCGATTAGTAACCCAGGCGGCATGTAATCCTGGATTTTCGCACCGCACATCACCAACCCAGGGATGAAAAAACCTTCCGACGAAGCCAGCGCTTTCGCGCTGCAACCGGGGTCACGTTCTTTTGCCGCTTGCGTTCGCGATAGGTGTGGCCACGCCACACAGGCTGGGACCTGGCCAGGAAAAGTTTGACTCCCTGCAGGTCGGCGTATAAGTCAGGGCACGGCAGGGTTTGGTACTGCATCCATGCTTCAAAATGCTTCAAGTCATCTTCAAGTCATCATATCATCATCTTGCATCTTGGTGCACCTGGCAGTACCTTTTCTAGTGCTGTGCTTCGTGCGCCAACCAACAGTGGCGGGTTGCCAACTCCAGGTAGCCGCCTAGCGGGAAGCCAGCATGAGGCCATAACCGATGGAGAACAAGGCCAGGATGAAAGCGATGACGTAGGCCCTGTAGCGATCTGGAAAGCTCTCGGATCCAGACCTGCGCGGGAGCTGCGGCCTTGGTTCGGACAACTCCGCTGCCCCAATGGCTTTGACTCACAAAGATCCACATGATGGGTGCTTTACAAAAGATTGGTTAGGTTTTCAAGCGCGCGTTCTGACTTTTGGTCAAGTCATTAGATCTGCAACTCTCAGAATTCTCACAAGGTGTGCGCTGTCATTGTTTGGTCGTCGGCAGTTGCTTCCCCCCCACTGCTATCCACAACTCCCAAGGGCTTGGCCTGTTTCGTTTAGGCTCTTTGTCGACTGGTGGCGCCACCGATGGCATGTCGGCTGTCAACCCATTCTCCTGGACGCTAGGACAGTCATATATATATATATATTTACACAAATTAGTATATATTCATATAATATAACATATAAATAAATATATTTACATAAATGCATATATATATATATATATATATGCATAAAATGCCGCATACCCCCAAGCAATCTTGAAAGACTGATAAACAAAAATGACCCTTGGTACTACTTTGAGTATTTGTTTGACTTTGGATCTAAGCAACCGGGGGCAGTGGATCCCTCAGAATTTTGATCTCCATGATTGGTGCCATCCTTGAAGGTGGCTCCACGGAACGATAGCAAGTGACAACTGGTTTAACATGACCGATTTCTACATTAGACACCTCCAATGGTTTGATCATGGCTGCAACTGGTGGATGCCTACACTGCAACGGTGGGATCCGTTCAAGGCTGAGCTCCTTGTCGGCTTTCATCTTGGCCTGCAACTCATCCCATCTCCTTGGAAACCCAAGTGGGCTGCTGACATCTCTGTGTTGGTTTCTAAGATCCCCACTTCGGTATACTAAGCTGGTATGCCTAGATGATCCTAGATGCTGACTCATTGAAGTTGACCCGATGATTGTTGAATCCAAACCTAGTTGAAATATAGCGTACTTTCCCACTGCTTTGCTGGTGGTGTACTGTACTGATTAGTGTTGTCGCTGCGCAGCGCTCCCCAACATCCCTCAACCAACAGGCAAACGGTTTGTTTTGAGGTGTGGCACAGCTAGCCACTCAGGTGGAAATTTCATCTTGCCTAAAGTCGAAACCAATTGGGGCAATGCGCCATGGTTCACATGTTTTTTTTCCATCGCCGTCTCAGGGGCCATGGTTCACATGTGACCATTGATTCATTTTTATGTTTAGTATACGCGTGTACGAATCACTCAAAAGCAACAATGACACTTCATGGGCAAACTGGGGACACTTCTCTGCCTTCATCTCCGGCATTCCCTTTCAAACAGGTGGTTTACCTGACAACCTGGTGCCTTGAGCCACCCAACTCAACACGACGACTCAAGCTCCCCAACTGGTCCACAAGTGGGAAAGCCAACTGGAGACCCCTACACCTGAACAAGAACCATCAGTGGACTATCAGTCAGAAACCTGGTTTGGGGGATTCCAGGGGCTGCTTGCAGAGCTGGGTTCTTCTTGTTCTGCTGATTGATCTTTCCAGCTTCAGACAACATCAAAGACAGCGTCAGCCGCTTCCCCCTGAGCAATGGACGCTTCAACATGCAGGTCTTCCGGGCCAAGGATTCAAATGTTGACATCGAAGTCTTTCAGAAAAGACAGTCAATTAGCCGACCTAATACGTGAACCAACCCAAAGTGAACCTAGGTATGCTCACCTAACTTCACAAAATGACTCAAAGACTCCTTTAAGTTGCACCATCGACAGGAGAAACACTTTTCGGAGAAATTCCGACGGTTAATTAATGGTGGCTAAGAACTATTGAATCACAAACGTCTTTTCCATTGGTTGATATCATTCATTCAATCTTTTTTGGCAAAATTCTTGAATAATCTTCCAGCGACCTGTATTTCCTTTGTCCCATCCGTGACAACCAAATGCACAACACAAATTAACAAATCCCCGAGCTTGATGATAGTCAAAATGACCAACGCATTGTTGAAGCTACAAAATCATTCATGCAAACAATCAAAAACGATCAAATGCGGGGGATAAACCAAAAGCATGAATGGTCCCACAGTTATCATCACCTCATGCAAAGTCATAGAGCCCTTAACATGAACCAACATGAACCAAATACAGTACCTGTCGCAAATGAGCCGAAAACGAAAACACACTCCATACAATGGTTGATCCCATTTGATGCCCAATCTGGTGCCGGATCCCAGTTGAATAGGGTCTAGAAGTGCTCATACTCTATCCGTGAGAGAAGCATACTCATCGGTATACAAAAAATTAGAGAAGCTCTCAAAGAGATGAAGAAGCCAAGTCGGAATGATCCTGAGCACAAACATGTGGTTCACAAGGCATGGATGGCCATCCAGGCACTGCTGCCACAGCACGCTGAGAGTCGCCAAGTGGAGCGGTCGGGGTCAATGACGTCACACTCCACAGGGCCCAAGATCAAGGGCGGCCTGCCAGGACGACCCTTGCAGAATTTGGCATCCAAACTAATGGATTCACCATGATTTATCACATATATGGTAGTAAGGTAGACAAACAAACAGACAGACAAACAAACAAACAAACAGACGGACGGACAGACAAACAGATAGACAAATAGGTAATGAAGGATAAATAATGGTCGATAATTCCAATCCATTTATACAAACAAATATGAGTTTACACATGGTCAGTAATAGTATGTATGATAGTGTATAGTGTGTGAAATCAATTGTCACTGCAAGTAAGTAGACACCAGTACTGAATACAAGTGCTGGTTGATGATGGTAGGTTCCCAAGGAGGTGTCTTACAATTCAGGCCATGTGAACCCGCCCCCGCCAACAGCAGCTGTTGCAGAAACTTGTGGAGCGACAGCCAAGGCACGAAGATTTCACCCGGACAGTGTAGGTCTTCATGCTGAACCTCAACGCCAGATCCAAGCGGCACAATGTCCAGCTTTGAGCAATCACTACATTGATGATGGGGTGCTCATTTTGTGCCCCAAGTTGTTTGTTTGTCTCATTATATAAGGTCAAAGGGAGGCTGGCTAACCTCGGGTTTGCATCAGTGATACGCCAGGTTTGGGGTTTGTCGCTCCTCATGGCGATCCCCTTCGGCAAATCCTGTAGCTTGGAACAGTGTGACAGTTGCAACGAAACAATGGTCTTTAATTAGGGCAAATTGTTTGTCCTGACATGCCGGCATGCCCAAGCAGTGAACAAAAAAACTGGCAGGACAAAGTTTGTTCCTTCGTTTCAGTAATTTACGTACAGAATCGTGAAAAGGACAAGCTCTTGCATTGTAAAGCAAGTGTTGTGTGCGCA
The DNA here is from genome assembly GCA_009767595.1 of Symbiodinium kawagutii. NCBI lineage: Eukaryota > Dinophyceae > Suessiales > Symbiodiniaceae > Symbiodinium > Symbiodinium kawagutii. The sequence goes on along the minus strand of VSDK01011008.1, from coordinate 323,960 downwards.
GGAAAGCCCCGTGGACACTCTTAGTTTGACTGGGAGGCAACGATATAGTCATGCAGCCGCTTCAATCATGAAAATCAAAAATATCCCTTCGCTTGGAAATTATGGACTCTATACAGTTTGGGGTAGGCGAAAGGGACTGACATCGAGGGGAAATTGGAACAAGGGAATCACAACATGATATACATGGCGCTGAATTTTTGAGGCACGCTGATGCAGTCACATGCCTTTCGTGCCTCCAAGCAACGACACAGAAATGCTCTCTTTGGACGCATTTGCCACATCGGGATCATCAATGTACACCTGCAGACTCATCAACGACCAATTGCCAGGTTTGAGGTCTGCGCTCAGCATGGTAAAAAGCATGGGCAGCTGGGGCACGGCTGCCAACACTTTAAGGTGCCCTTTGAGTTGCCGTTGTGGTAAACCAGTGAGATGAATCTTTCAACCTGTGGTTAAAGACATCTTCATGTGCATTCCCGTCTCATTATTGACCTTCGAGCTCCCAACAGCATCCCAAACCAGCAAAACCGCATGGGGATGATTCCTTGATTAGTATTCCGTACCATGGGCCAAAAAGCGCCATCATGATTCTAATGATTCTAATGGGTCATCCGATGTTCAAATGTTTTCAGTGGTTTGGTGATGTTTGGTGAAAGAATCGGCTTTAAGAGTGGGGAATACCTGATGAAGTGCACTTTGTCAGAACAATAGCTGCAACAACGAACAGCACAACAACCTGGCTCACCGGTCCCAAACATTGCCTTCACAATGCCTTTGTCATCTGGCTCAGCAGTCATATACCGCGTGATTCCTTGGGCAACTGGAGAGCTCAATGTGGCGCAATGATTCGCCATGTGCCGTTGTTTAACTTGCCGTTCAGTAAATTGACATGGCAATCTCTCTCCCTCTCCATGGCGTCAGGTCTCAAGAGCTGTGCCAGCCATGTGCCAAGGAACACTTTCGCTTGACAGGACATGGAAAAGCTGTCAAACGATTGGATGACCCAAAGCATCCCCCTGGAACTGACACAAAGCTTGCCCACTATGCCGCCGCATCCAAACATTCTTAGATTGAGCATACCTCTTGATATCAGATCCCATCAGATTGGACCATCAATTCACACTGTGACAATCACAACTCACACTTCACCATGCAGTTCAATGGAGGACGGCCCAATACCAAGTCTCAGCCCTTTTGAGCTGCTTTCAGCCCCATATTTGTGTATGAATCAACTTCAAATTAAAATACTGTTGCATAAATAAATATCCCCAAACAACTGCCAACCATTACAATTTTGCGTGCCATCTCTCTCCACAGAAAGGTGACGGCGCTTAGGCTCGACGTTCCGTCTTGTTGAATTTCAAGGGTTCGTCGCTGGGCAAAGGCTTGGGATGAGACTCCTGAGCTCTGCGTTCCCAGCAGTGCATGAACCAATGGGCGGCTTCGTCTCAAATGAACTCTGCAAACATGAGAAAAATATTTAAAAAAGAACGACTAAACAATATTGAATAAAGAAGAAATAAGAAGAATATAGAATATAGAACAAGAAAAGAATGGTGAACTCTGAGTACCATGGAATAGCCCTAAACCGCAAATACTGCACGTCTCATTCCGCACTTCGGGTTCAAGGATGTTCAACGCATAATGCCGTTCAGCTGATTGCCTTGGAGGTCCCTAACGGCATTTTTGGAGGTCCCAAAGTCTGTGCCGATTGCACGCTGCAAATGCCAAGGCTGTCTTTCAACATTGCCCTGTTGCGTCTCACCTATGATCAGTAACACATACGAATCATACGAATGGTGAAATTATGATGTTAACGTATGGTTCTCCGGCATGAATATACAACTTCATGTTCAATCCAGCTTAAACTGGTTGAATGGGTCGTAGTTGTGAAGCCTGCTGTGGCTCGAAGAAAATCACATTTAGAAATTGCAACAGTGGAAGAGTTGAAGTCAGTCAACTAAATTTAAGTCAGTCAACCAAACCATCTCAATGCTGAGAGGTTGTGGGAGGGTTGAAACCCTCGTGCCAATAGTTCACATTACATGACCATACATGACCAGCATTTATCTTGTGAACATGACTCGTTTGAACATTAGTCGGTCTTCGTCGCCCCTGATCACATATGCATGCAAAATCACATGTATATCAACAAATATTCCATCAGTTTGTAAAACAATAACTTGGTGGCCATACATGTGATTCTGCATGCACATCTATGTAACATACATTACATGTCTATGTAATGGTTCTATCAAATATGTGGTGGCCATGCCGGCTGTGTAATTTGCACATCCACTAGATGGGTCTCCCATGGTCCCATGAAGATGTCAACGTCGGCATGCGCTCCTCCTGTGTGTCCGGAGCTACCCAGTCTCTCCTCAGCGCGAAGATTTGCCGCAGCGCGCTTTGGGCATAAACCAAGGCTGCGTGACTGTTGGTAGCCATTGCCTTAATGGGTCGCAATAGACTTAAGGAACACATTGAGATCATTGAGTATAGCCTGACTCATACCCATACTTGACCTGCCGGGTCTTTTAATGTCTTTCGAGTTGTCTTTCAATGGTGATTGCTTGCATGTGCAGCAGGACAGATCGTAGTCACATGTTACAGCAGCACGGAATCGTCATGGTAAACTCCTAGACGGCAGTTCCACAAGATTCATGGCGTTTCTGATCACACCGAGTCATAACCTGCCGGTGCAGCCCCAGGGACGTAGGGCCAGTTACCACACAAGCAAACCGCTGTTGGGGTGCAATATCGCTGCTATTAACAATAGTGGTGCATCATTTTTTTTCAATTGTGACCATGCTCGGCATGCTCGAAAGCACCAAACTACTGGCCGAGAGTATGCAGCAACCATGTCACTAGAGCCCCCAATCATGTCACTAAAGCACCAATTCGATGACAAGCATCGCCGGAACCTTGTATGATAGGTCTCCTGCCTCCTGCAGTAGTTGCAGATTCTCACGCAAGTCCTGATCAGTTGGGCATAGGCACAGCGTTGTGCTGCTGATACATGGCGTGGAAGGCAAAAGCAGTTTCAATGAGGCCCGGTGCCCTCAGATCCAACACGCAATAAACAGAGCTACATGGCCAATCTTATGCCAATCTTATGCACGTTTAGCACATCCAAATTTGAGATCTTTGAGGCTCCCAACTTGGCCGCCTGAAGCGGCGAAGGGACTGCTCGGGTCGGGCCTCCTCATCCAACTGTGCTTGGAGCTCTTCTTGCTCCTCAGCGACGCAAAGAATCCTAGCTCCGACTTGCAAACAAGTTGCTGTTGGATAACTCCACATGGAAAGGACTGATTTACTGATGACACCAACAAAAGTAGATTGATAGATTGCTGATATGTTTATGATGTATGTTTTTTGGTGTGTGTGTGTGTGAGAAACGTACGTATTTAGAACGAAAGCAAATTATTTAGAACCATTTATATATGGAAAGATGCGGATAGTTAAAAAGGGGCATATACACATACAAGAAAAACATATATACATAATATATATATACATTATATGTTAATTTGTAAATAAGCAGTGATTGAAATTAGTGAATTAATAAAACAAAGGAGAAATAAAACAAACTAGATATGCAGGACAGCTGGTGATCAAAGAGAGGGAAGTGAACAAACAGGAACACAGTGTGAGACTGCTCCGCTGCTCTCCTTTCGTCTCTTTTCCTCGTCCTGCTTCTGTATCTGTTGCTTCAATTGTTTGCAGCTGTCCTGTGGAGCCGCAGAAGCTTGACCATACTTCACCTGGTTTTGGCCTAGTCTGGTCGGAAAAGTGGACTAAAAATCATCCCACTTTGCGACTCCCTGAATTTCAACCACTGAAGCAAATGAAATTGCTCACGATTGCAATAACCTCAATAAACCTTAGATGCAGCTGTCCAGCTGCCAGCAGCAGGAAGGTAGGTCGGCGGGCCTGCATATTTGACATGTTGAGAAAGGAGAGGTCGATAGCAGGTTCATACCTGCCACCGCTGCCATGGCCCTTTCAAAAGGCGGTCTGGTCTCTCCAGATCCACTACCAACCGATGAAAAATCTCATTCGATGACACCTGCCCTTCGGGATAGACTGCAGCAGAACACCCCCACTTCCTTCATCTTCCTTTTTTGGTCGCACGCAATCATCATCCTTGTCTCAATCATCATCATCATCATCATCATCATCATCATCATCATCATCATCATCATCATCATCAGCAGCAGCAGCATCATCATCATTCTTGGCCTTGACCATTTATCCTCACGACTGTAGGCCTCAGCCCCCTGTTACTCTCATCCTGACCATTCCTATCATCATTCTTAATCACCATCCTCACGATCATCATCCTCAACTAATACTCGTCCTTATCCGCATCAAAGTATTTTATCGCTTTTATCATGATCATCCTTGTCCTTATCGTCATCATCATCCTAACAATCATCTGAATCTTACCTCCACAACTATAATGTTCATCATCCTCCTCATCGCCGTTGTTGTTGTTGTTGTTGTTGTTGTTGTTGTTGTTGCTGTTGTTGTTGTTGTTGTTGTTGTCAATGTCATCATATGCAGCGGTAGAGTCACATGTCAATGTATCAATTCTCCAGGTGCAGTCAGCCTGTGAATCTAAGGTAATCCAAGCAAATGTTATCCCGCCATCTTCAACTCCTATGTTTTTCCCTGCTCTCGCTCTTGTTGCTGGGAGTAGACACTGACATGGCGACAACCAACGCCTGCCCTGGCCGTTGAGCGTGTGCTGCTCCTTGATCTTGGCCTCCAACTGCCTTGTTGTGGAATCCCCTTGAAGGTTCACAATCATCATATCTAATCTAATCATATCCCGTCAATCATGAATCCACAAGAAATCGACCTCTTCTGAGAGATAGATGGATGACAATGGATCATGTCCCTTCATATGACCTCATCAGTGACAACTAATGACAAAAACGCAGCAATCCCTTGATGAGGGCGCCGGCTTTGCAAATGTCAGCTTTGACTTGTACAAAAGGCTACTAAGCACCCATGCTTCCTTATCTTCCTTCGCCCACTGACCCATTTGTGTGCCGAATTAATTACCCGAAACCCTTCAACCTAGGAGCGTGGCCCTTGCAAAGGAGGGGGTTGTTGGATCCATCCAACATCAAAGCCCTGTTGCCTTCATTTCAGCGTGCTTAGCCTCTGGTAGTTTCAGCTGGTATATCTGTCACAAATACTTTACCTTTTATAATCAGTATGATTTCTGGTCTCTGAAGCTTTACCTTTGATCAGTTGTGGTTTTTACTTTTGATCGGTCAGGGATTTTTTACGGTTGATATGGTAGTTTCTCAAAATAGGGGACCCCCAAAATGGCGGGTTTATTACTGTAAATGACTAATGTTGCATGATTTGGGGATAGAAAACACCAATGCTATGCCAAAGAGTGGGGATCTGCTCCTGTAACATTTCTTGGTCCAAGTTACGCCACAGACTCCACCAGCTCCTGGTAACAGCTTGGGAGATTCCCGGTGACTGTTCCAGTACCCGGCAGAATTGCAGTGCAAGGATGTAACGGAAAACATATGAAAAAATCGCAGCTCGTCTCAACGGACTTGGTGCCAAACAACGTGCAAACATTAGTGGCCGGCGCATCTTGCGCCAATTCAAGCAATAATAATAACCAACCCTGATCCATAACAATCCTGGAAAATACCCCAAAAGTGAACCACAGTGTTTGGGGTGATAAGTGATAAGCAACATCCCATGAGCTATTGCAAGTTGGCTCTGCTGACATCTCCCAGCTTTCAAAATCAGGTGGGCGCTGAGGGATCACAAGTTGTACCGAAAGTGGTATGTAGCCCTGTCATGTCAAAAGGGAAAGGTGGAACATGGTGCAGCCCCCCAAAAAAGCGAAATAGCGGATGCAAAACCAATCTGCACCACTTAGTGTCTCTCTATCTTTCTGTTTTTGTGAGGTTTCATCATCTGAGGCTATGCACCATTCCTTCCATCCTCTTCCACCGCTTGACGTGCATCGTCGCTCCCCTTAGCAGGGTTTCTCTTCTGATCGGGGGTTGGTGGCATTTTTAAAAGGGACCTATGGCACAGTGGGATGGGGGTTGGGGTACGACTCGCCGACTTGCCGTGACAAGGCAGTCCTTGCCAATGAGTCCCAACTGCTTTCCTTCGTCCAGCAGCTTTTCACCAATCAACAAATCAGTCTTCAGCACCAAATCCTGAGTGAATGCCCTCTTGGCTAAGCAAAATGCTGATTCTTTCAAAGTGGTGCCCTAATAAGATTTGGGGGTCAATAAAATGTTGCGGCAGCTATGATTCGAGATAATCATAGGTGCTCCACTCTCACATGGGCTGACCTGACTGACAAGCATCAAACACTTTTGACGGATTCATCTGCCTGGCCTCTGGTATCTTTGCATGGCGTGCGCTAAGCATGTGCATGACATGACAACCTATGACAAATCCCAAATGGCATAGTGCATCACAACCAGGGACTGATCCCAGTAGTTTCATCAGGTCTGGGTTTGCTCAGGCACTAATTGATTGGCATCATCTCAGCCAGCCCGTCTGCGACCTTCACGTTTCTTCCTCAAGTGACTGATCACTGTTGGCCGTCATTACTCACCATCTTAGTCATTGATCAGCATGATCAGCAACTATGAGATTCGTACTGTTCAGTGGCGAGTGTAAGCCAACGCTGGCCGCCAAAGTGCATCGTTCAAATTGTCGATGATCAATTTCAGCTCCTTATGCCGGGCGGTGACCCCGCAAGTGAAAGCAGGAGAGCAGGACATGGCGGTTGATGCTGCCCGTAACGCACGGACCGACAAATGCAATGATGTGGAAACGCCATATGTAGCTATTATAGTAAATTGTTCGCGTGCATGTGTACAGCAGTGATCGATCGTCACTCTACCACTACCACAGTAGCCTACCTCTACTGAAAAGGGAAGGAATGGGGAATTTCGAAACCCGTGAAGAGTACACTGCTTCTCTTCTCTGGAATGAAGGGGTTGAATTCAAAGGTACCTACCATTTCTTTTGCCAAAAGTGTTCCGAAATCCAATGGCTCAAAGGAAGCAAAAACTGAGAGGTGATTCATGACATGTGGAGGCCCCAATCTGGTGCACCGACTGAAAGCCTTGGGCAAACTTTGCATATTTGGGTGTTTCTTAAAATAGGCAACCCAAAATATGGTTGGCTTTTTGGTTATCACTATTGAAATGCTTAATAAACTGGATGATTTGGGAGTACCCCCCTATGACTTGAGAAATCATTATTTCAACGTTACTTCAGACCCAAGTTGCTGAATCTTTGCGGATCTTGATGCAAACCACTCCCAGGTTCGACGCATCAAACATTGCTGCAACCCGCCACGGCCGTTTTGGCTGCGGCGTAGGGCTGCGTGCGTCTGTGTGTGTGTGTGTGTCGTCCTGTGTGGGTTCATATTTCTGAATGTGTATGTGCTTGTATGCTTGTGGGTGTGTGGATGCCAGTTGGTGCGCATGAGCTTGCGTTTATCTGACATTTTCCTTCCTGGTGACATCACCAATTTGTTTGAAATGGTTTCCAGGCTGACATCTGTTTCATACTATTTCTGGTCAATGATACAGTGTCATTGTCACAGACCAGGTCGGCAAGCACGAAAGAATGTACAAATAGTCTTGTCTTTTGTGACCATGTTTTCTGGCATCTGCCTGAGCAAGTCTGGGATATTCCAGTTGACATATCCGCTTGCTTGTTTACTTGCATGGTCCTTCGTGCATTGTGCTCAGCACTTCGTTAGATGTAGGTGTGCGTCGTAACAGCTACAACTACCCGCAGTGTTTAAGAACATGGAGTGAGTGGCTGACAGCATATAGCAGCTTGATGCAAGAGTCAAATGGCATGACCACAAACAACTCTACTGCAACGAGTGGAGATGCGATGCACCGGAGTTTTTGGTGGTGTTCGTTTACAAAATATCTTTATAGAATGACCATAGCTAAGAAATGCTAACACTGTCTACCCATTTGAGTGTCGCCAGTGAGGGATTGGCAGTTCTTTTCGGCCCAAAGAATTGAACAAAAAACACGTAGCAACCATGAGAAACAAGGAAACCAGCTTTCAACCTTTCACCATAATCAACAGTGAAGCATTGACAACTTCAAGCAAGTGCGAACGCATGGTAGAGTGATATAATTGTCAGTCATTATTGACTGCCCAGCCAGTATGAACAAATGTTCACCAACTAGAAATCTGAGCTGCAGCAAGAAGCTGACCGGAGCATTCCCCATGCAGCACCCTTCAAAATCTGGGCAAAGGATTTGAGCACTGCAGCCTGACCTCCAACAACCGGGATGCATAACATCATGTGGTGGTTTCTTGAAACAGGGAACCAAAAAATGAATTGTGCATAGTGCATAATTATTTTCATAACATGTTTAAAGAGTTGTCAAACGACCAATGATTTCCAGTCCCCTATTTTGAGAAACAGCCGCATGGGTTCTCAAGGAGATATCGACTGACCCGAAGAACATAAGGCAAGCCAATCGGTGCTCCCGTTATCATATACATTATCAACGGCGATCACTAGAAGAAAATGATTAATTTCAGAGTGGAAATCTTGCTGATGACGGCTGTTCTGCTTATCATGTTGCTGACCTGCTGTCCTGTTGGACTTCGCTCTTGGTCCACCAGGGCTTTGGACGATAAGCATTCTGTCACCCGAAATGACAAACAGTTTGCGTGATACCCCCCACGGACGATGCCCACTACAGATTTAAAGTAATTGTAGAGGCTGATAGAGGCTGGATATAGCTGCGAGACAATGCAATAGTAGATTCATCTTCAACAAGGGGAAACGATTTTGTGAATAGTCCATGCTTTGCTTTCTGAACGCGGATGATGCTGATGATTGGTGTCACAATCATGACCAATATTTTTCTAGGGCATCGTCTTGGCCATTGATGGCCATTGAAGCTGCCACCAGCGCCTCTAGAATAGGCTTAGTTGCCTGAGCTCTGGCACCCTGCAGGACTTCAAAGTAACAAAATGTAAGAAACATCTTAGAGCATCTTACAAGACTTCATAGGCTATCCGCAAGCTCTTCAAATACTCGAAGAAAAACCACATGATCACTTGCAGCAAGAACACTTGAAAGGTACACCATTGATATTCCCCTTCCTGGCGGAAAGGTGGTTTGAATGAAAAACCAAATTTATATACCATAAATTGAACAAGCGTCAAGGTAACCATGCAGTGGAAAATCTTATGTTTTCATGCCGCTTCGGGGAAAAAGGGTGGAAAGGATATTCACCCTATCCACCCCAAATAGCCTTCGGTCAAACACCAGCCTTCAACCTACACCATCCCATTGAAGAATATATCATATCTCATCACTCGCACGAGTTCATACATTGCAAATGTTTGAAACACATGCATATAATCTTACTAGACCTTTTTTCGACCATTGCTTTTAAAACTTGAACGGCCAAGCCGCGAGGGCTTCTCATATCAATCATGGGCTTGAGAGGTTGGGTACACTGGTCGGAGCATCCCCAAACATCCAAAACATGTTCTGAAAGAACAGCTGAATCATCAGTTTTGCCGGCACGCCATCGACAATACCACAAGAGCTGAGCATGGCTGAGCTCTAACATCACCTCCGGTTCCCATGGATGGTTTCTTGAGTGGATTCCAAAACCTCAGCTATTTGTGCATTCCAATGTTGTCGTTGGCCAACATCCCCAATCTGTTCAAACAGAACTATGCAGCCAACTCTCAATAGCAGTTTCCAAAAACACTTCAAAATCATCCAAAACCAGTAAAACATCTGCCACCGTTGATGCTTGTATGCATTCGTTAAGTGCTTATGCTTGCTGCGTGGCGAAATAAATCCCTTATCAATGGCCCAAGGCGTCAATCCATCCCTGCGGCCCAGTGACAGGAATGAGTTTTGCCTCTGAGGTTTCGGTCTCCCCAATGACCAACACCTCGTCGGAACCGCGCGGCTCATGCGCACGAGTCATGCCCCAATCACTCGCAACAAGCGATAAAGGTACCACTTTCCATGAGGAGATCATCCAGGAGATCCAAGAATTCTTGGGGCCCCTAATTTTACTAAGTGGATAACAAGCTTACAGCGTCGTGAAACTGGATGTGGCGCGGCGGACATGCATGAAACCTTGCAAGCACGACTTTGCGTCGCAAAAGCTGATCATGTCATCCTTTGGCTGCTGAAGGGCTGAAAATACGGCATATTGCATCATAATTGTGGCATCGTGGTGCATCAGGCTAGGCACATACAACCCTTGATCTTTCACTGGTTTTTGAACATCTATATCTAACATATCACAACTATTTATTGTTTGATGTTTGGTGGATTGTTCATACTAAATTCCCACAACCAGGGTATGTAGAGATATGTACCCACATTAGGTGCAGCCCCAAATCATTCAATATTAACCGGTTTGCAGTAAAAAAAGCCTATATGTATACAGTAAGCACACTATTTTTTGGGATCCTCTATTTTGAGAAACGCCGGTTTGCCCTGAACCCAACCATCTTTCTCTGCAAAGGTCGGCCATCATGACATGGAAATGTCAGCAGGCTTCAGCCTGCAAGGGGAGGCTTCGAATCTCAAACTCGGCATAGCGCATGGCACGGGAATTGTGAAGATATTTGCCTCAGTCAAGGATCCAGGGCAGGCGTCCCAAATATTCCCAAATGCCAAGCAGCAGCGCCAAGTTAGGTACTCGAGCTGTTTTTGTCAACAGTCAATAGTGATATTCCGAAGCGGAGGTTGGCTTCACATTTTGAAGGTTGGCTTCACATTTCGAAGGTTGGCTTCACGTTCAAGCAGTGGTCAAATCCATTATGTCGTGCCTTTCTACGGGCTGGTCAAGCTGAAGATTGCGAAAATCAGCAACAGCATGCAGCGGCAATTCCCTAAAATCTGTCCAACTATGTCCAACTACCTGAGAAAAAGGTTACAGTGGAGAAATTGTTTCGTTTTTTTCGGCTGCAGGCCCTTCTATCGACTCCTAGCAGAATCAATACAACACTCCAAACATGACAGTTTTTGTGGTGGGGAAACTGACGATCCCCAAAAAACATGCAGGACAATCCCCATGCTGTAATCGTCCAAAAGCAGGAAAGCGCTACAAATAAAACACATCCAGGACACATCCTATAGATTCCTGGATTGTTTCTGCAAAGGTTCTGATAGACATGGCATGACATGACTGTGCCCGATTGTCATGCATTGCCATTTCAACACATGTACGCAAACATGTGCAAGTGTAAATGTTTCTATGCACATATAATGTGTAGGTACATGACGGTGCATGTGCGTGCCTGCGCGCGTATGCAAGAATGGTGCGGCTTTTTATGCGCAAACAAACGGTGTATGCTGTCTAACATGTTCATGTCCGTGGTGGTTGCACCATGCTTGCAAAATACCTACTGCCGCACAAAAGTCAACACGTGTATGTTGGTGCATTCCATTGGAAAGCGATTGAAGTAGTTGACAGTTGCTGCCATACACAAATAGGATTGACCGTATCCGTCTGTATGATCATATTTTGGAACAACTCCTAGCTATAGTCTTGTTTGTTTAACATCGGCATTCTGTCTTGCAAATGGGGACCCCATAACTGCAAAGACCTGCAAATAATCCCGCGTCGGCCCGCACAACTGCTGGGTTCCCAAGCGATACTTCTTGGTCCAATCGATGCCTCACCCGAAGCTCCCAGCATGTATCAGCTGGTCATGTCAACAAGGAACACACGAGGTTTGAAATCATTGAAGCAAGAGCTGAACAATCTGGCAAATGTTCGAATCTGTTGGAAAATGGAGCATGCTACGGCGGTTTCTCAAAATAGGGGTCCCCTAAATCATCCATTTTGAATCATGTATTGTAACAAACCAACCATTGTTGCGGTTCCCTATTTTCAGAAACCATCGATGATATAGCCATCTTTGGGGCACAGCACGCTTTGATCTGCAATGGACTGTCCGTGAGGTCGTCGCTGTCGCGTGAATCCAACTTACCGATGTGAACTTCTCACTAGCCACAGCAACATCAGCCACCAGCGTAAACATGGGTTTGTGCCAAAATAAAGTGACCAATAACTTACCGAAGAATGAGCAGTTTATGAGGAACCACTATTTTGGCACATGCCCACATCTAGACTTCGACGCTTCATGCTCCCCAGGAAGGGACCGAAGCAGTCAGCAAATCTTGACTCATGTAGATCTCGGCTTGAATCAATTCCTCTGAGCCCTGGTCAATATTTGTGGTAATGGATGCAAAGAACACATATCAAGACACCACCACCTGGTGTACCAAAACTAGTTTGTAAATGTTCGTGATGCACCATCAAGCGGGTGATTCAAATCGAGCATTCATCACAATGTTTCTTACAGTCCTTACAGTCCTTACATGTCCTGGTGCAGAACCATGATGAACCATGGGTGGTGGCCACAAATCTGCTGCCAATACTGCAGCTGGAATACCATCGGCTGTAACCAATCCCTCTCCAAGCAGCCAAAAACTGTTGCATGTCTTTCTCAAAACCATCATAAACGAAACTTGATCAGGTATTAGCAACCATTTACCATCATTTACCATCAATTTGCTCAAAGAATCCCTGAAACAATGCACGTATTTCATTGTTTTCCTATCTTTTCCTATGTCTTCCTATGTTTTCCTATCTTTTCCTATGTTTTCCTATCTTTTCCTATGTTTTCCTATCTTTTTCTATGTTTTCCTATGTTTTCCATGGTTTATTTCCATGTATTCCCCATGCATTGCCCATGCTTCAAAGAACCCAGGTGCCGTGGCACCAGCCACGTGGCCCAAGCCGCGGCTGGGCGCCCGGGCCAAAGGGCGATGTTTGGTTCATGCGATTCGTCTCGGGCAACTCCAGGCCTCGAAGTGGGCGATCTCTGGCCGTGGAAAAAAAGTTGATAGCCGGAGCAAACTGGGTAATATCCCTTGGTAGTATGATGATGATGATGATGATGATGATGATGATGATGATGATGATGATGATGATTATGGTTATGGTTATGATGAAATTGAACTGAAACAGGCTCAATATCCCTTGGTATAAGTCAATGAACAAGGTACTCTGCTCATTGAGTTGGTGAATTACTGGCTAATAACATCAGTTGACTGGCAAATTGGCTAGGGTTGATGCTCAGTTACTAACCGACTCGGCTAGTCAATTGGTTCAGATAATAACTTTGCTATAAACTTAGCAAGTTAATCAATAACCAAATTACTAATGACCAAGTTAACTCATTAGCCACTGGCTTCTGATATAAAAAAACATTAGCAAGCTAACAAATCACTGGTTATAAGTATAGGCCTTAGGATTGGCTAGTATCAGTATCATACTAGAGGCTAATCAATTTGGCTAATGAGGTTTTTTATTTACTCACTATGATGTTGATAGGTTGGTTAGTATTAGTGAGAAATCAGTTTGTTATTGACACTCATTGATGGCTAGCTAAAAATCAGTTGGCTACTTGAACCATTGGTTGAACACTAACACCGTTAGCTAATTAACGGTTTAGCTTGAGTGGTTAATGACATGGTGAAACCATAATTAGCTAATCAATTGGCTATAAGTTGTAACAAGCACATTGTGGAAACTCATTGTCGATTCATCCATAGTCAGCCAAAAATCATCTAACATGTGTAATGTATATTTTGTGTTGTTAATCAAGTGTCCGCTGATAGTCGGTGAACCACATATCTAATATATTTTATCAATGGGCCGCATAAATGCACAAGGATTGACCGACTGTGGGCCATCATTTTGCAGCATCGGGATTGTTTGTTTGCTTCCATTTGTGCGAGCCATTTCTTGCAAAGTCTAGAACATAGCTAGTTCAAGCCGCAGGGCAGTGGACCAAGCACACATCGCCCGTGCGTCAAGAAAGAAATTCCTCAAGACTTAAGACTCCTCTGCTTGGCAGAAACATTGAAAATATGGAAACCGAAACCGGGGATGCCAAGGATAGTTGCAGCCATCACCGGCGCTAAGCCATTCGACAAACAGTCTCTTTGTCTATCACCTCTCCGTGGATGGTCACCGTGTCGCCCTCCTGGAGACGCTCTGCCAAGAATGAGTAAGCCCACAAGCTCCCAGTCTCCACGGCCTTTGCCAAGAGGCGCTTCCAGTCCCACGTCTCTCCGAAGAGCTGCACCTCCCTCTGCGGGTCTGGATGGCCCTCTGGATACAAATGGCAGGCAAACTCCACATACACGTGACTGAGCAAGGGTTCTGCCTCGAGTGCTCTGATCCAGAGCTGGGTCTCATCCAAGGTCTCGGCACCAACGTCGACCGTCGCGCTGTTCATGTGAAGGCGCAAATCAAGGTACGCATTTGAGGGGTCTATCTGCACAGCTCTCTCCCGGAGCTGTTTGGCATCCAGGGACTCGCCCTTGATGTGCACAGCGTCACCTTCCTCAAGGATTTTGGCCAAGTTGAGGTATAGCCAATAAGACGAGTTCCTGTGCACCTTCTCGTTCACTTTTTCTAGCAGGGTGATGAACAAGTCGCGGAACTCTGGGCCATCGAACTTTGTCCTGATGCTAGTGCTCGAGCCAAGGTCTGACATGCGCTGGTGAAGGATCTCTACGATGGCTTCGACACTCTGAGTGGCATTCTTGGGTTTGGGCTGGTAGGCCACCAGCTCCTCGGCGTCATAGACGGAAATGATCCAGACATCCCGCCAGTGTGGCTGTTTTTCGCCAAACCTGTTGTAGCCAGCAAGCCTTTTCTTTCGCTTGCCATGATTGTCTTTTGGCATCAAAGGGGCGTCGGTGGTCTCTGTCATCACGTTCTTGGCGACCTGCTGGTCAACAATCAGCGGAATGCAATATTCCCACTGTTCCCCAAACAGCCTCTGGATCCTTTGAAAAGCAACGCCGTCTTTGTCCTTCACCAAGGACTCGATATCACCATCGTTTGGGAAGGGCTGGCCAGGGCATTCTTCCTGGAAGACCTTCTTTGCTGGCCAGAAGTTGTTCACCAGGAGGTGGTCTTTGCTTGGCCACTGGTGCGGTGCTTTTTGGGTGGCATAAATGCCATGCCCAAAATATGAATCTTTGCTGTCTTCCACCCGGAAGCTAGATCGAAGCTCCGCACCGCTGAGCTTGGTGATAAGTTCGAAGTTCTCCCGGTTCGTGTAGTGGAATAGGACCAAGTCGCCATCCCTCAGATCTTGGCCCAGTTGGCAGTCTTCCCTGACGTCGAAGGCTAACGACCACATCTTGATGTCCGTTTTCTGGTGCCGAATGGTGAGGCCATCTTTGTTCTCGTAGCCCGAATGGTTCAACCGAAACCCTTTGTTGTAGTTCTTTGAGCCGAAGTAACTCCCAGGGCCAGGCTCCCTCTCCTCTCTTGCGGCGCCCTCCGGCATGGCTCTGCACCCAGCTCACGACACTGCTTAAAGACAGTTGGTGAGCTAGATCAAGAACTAAACTGCACGGTTACTTGTCATGTCTAGTGGATTAAAAGCCGTGGCCCGCAAAGGACTGAACACAGTGTGGGAATGAAACTTCCCAGCATCACCAGCAGCATCTGATTAATCATGATCGCCCACTATGAAACGTTATGTATCATCACTCAGCTCAATTATTCACAATCAAATGACCACTAGCGTTGCCCATGATCAGGATCATAACATTCCGGATTGGAGAACCATCTCTTCTGCTTCCCCATCATTTACCGGTTTTTCTCAAAACATCTGGAGCAGAAACCTCCCTTGGGTGAAAGTTAACGGTGGATGCTCCCCACTTCTTCCAGGAAGGCAAGCCACAAGTGCGACAGCCAAGACGAGAGCTGGTGACCGGGGATTACCGAATTGAAAGCATGAACTGGCGCCCCACATCTGTCTCCGTACGCAACTTCGGCAACATCAAACCAACAAATCCAAACACAAACAACAAAAATGGGTGGCGTGTGGGTTGCTTCTCGAGCATAGCGACGAATCCGCCTATCCTCAGTTCCTACACGTTCCTACTTTCCACTGATCCTGGCATGGGTCCCATGGCCAGGACAGAAACCAAATCATGTTTTTTGGTGGCTGCGCTCTAACCCTGGATAAGTAATAACATATCAACCAGATTTGTGTAAGATGTTTGAAAATTGTCATCTTCATGTTATTTATGGTTATATTATGCAAACCTTGGGAGTAAACCTGAACAAGTATCTCTGCGCTTGCTTGTGCCCATGAGAATCATCACAAAACATTTGCTGAGACTCCCCCAAACACGCCAGCCCTAATACCAGCCCTTGGATGGGCGCTAAAGATATCGACTCTCGGCTCTGAAAGTCCACCCGTGTCGGCACTGAATGCTACACCCGATGAGATCCACGGTGAAGGAAGGTGATCCCAGCAAACAACCTAATAATTAGGTGTTTCTCAAAATAGGGGTACCCCTGAATCATCCATGACTAGTCATTCAAAGTAATAAACCAACCTGTTTTGGGGCTCCCCTATTTTGAGAAACCACCAATTAAGTATTGTGAGAGGCAACAGTTCACACCACGAAATTCACAACTACTTGATATTTCAATGTATTTCAGGGGATCGACTCTTTCTAGGATCCGCGGCTTTTTTGCAACCATGCGCGGCAAGCATCCACTGGGGTTCCAAGCTGTGCTCGTTATTCGCGAAAACACGCACTCGACCTGAAGGCATGGCAGCTTCCATGTCCAGCTTGCAAGGAAACGTGAGCATCTACATAGAGAATCGCTTGACTAACACAAAACAGTGGCATTGGAAATGCCAGAAAAAATAGAAACAACTCAATTGCCAATAATGCTGTTTGCCAAACACTACCATATCAAAGCGAGGGTGGTTCACGCCAACGATTGTACATGCTGAGTCTACCACCATGACCTGGGATGAGCTGGTGCCCTCGGTCCCCACGCCTGATCCCTGGAAAGCGATGACCAAATGATCGCGGATAACGCCCAGCCTCACAGCCAGCTAGTCGCAGCAGGTGGCGCAACAAGTTGGGCAAGCAGAATTGGTTTAAGCTCAAGGAATGGCTGATTCATGGGTTATAATGATGGTAGACCATGGTTAGAAAATGGTTGAGTCTTGGTTGGCAAAGCCAGAACTTATAGAACCAATATGTTGGCTGATAGCACCTCAGGAAATCAACCATGAAGGCAAATGGAGGCTTCATATATCTTCATATTACACTGATTTACGGTCACGTTGTGATGATTAGTAGCATCAAAGGCTGATGGCACTATTTCCCCATCCCCGGTGCGATCATTTTGGTTGGGGGTTGATGCTCTTTGCTCTTATAGTGGAACAAGGCAATTCTGAACCAACCATGCCCCAACAACAACAACAATAATAACGACAACAGCAACAAAAGCAGAGTATGAGTATCAGCAACTGCCATATCAGCTACAACGAAATATTAGCCCTTCAGCAGCAAAAGCAGCAAGTGCAAAAGCAGCAGCAAGAACTGTGACTGCAACAGCAATTGCAATAGCAAGTGCTGCAAAAGCAACATCATTAACATTATCAAGAAACATAGCAGCAAAAAACGAGAACAAAAAGAACAAGGAGCAGGAGAACAGCAACACAAACAACTTAGCACCAACAATGTTTGATCCTTCCTTCCCTGAGGCTCCAGCACATTGATGTTTCTGACTTCGCCTGCGAGCTGTGCAATGTCAGACTTGTGCTTGGGTGTTCCAACCCTGGACTCTGACAACATCCTCAGTTTGAGGCACCTCAGCCCCTTCAAGCAACGTCGAAACAATTTCTGAGTCCTGTCAGTCAGCATCCTTCCTTGAGCTGAGTGAATGTGATGAGACTATTTCAGGGAAAGACGTGACGGACATTTTTGAGTTTCTGTTGAGCCAATGGATCTGCAAACTTACGAAAGCTCTTCGCGTGGCAGGGCCAATCACCAATTTGACTATGACATATTGGGTTTTCCAAGCTGCCAGTCTTTCATTACTGCGAGGCGTCTGTGGGGGGCAAGAGAGGCAACGGAATGAAGTCCCAACTGGCTGACGTTCGCCAACGCTTGCTGAACTATGACCAACTGGTTATATAGGTTGATTTATTTGAAAAAGTGCCACCAGGACAAACTATACAAAAGCCCCTGATCAACTGCAATTCAGTTCCACTGTGGCATGGGTCCTTTTGTCAGCCACCATTTGTGGTGACACGTGGACGGTTGCTACTACATCAATATGCACACCAGCACATGTCTACCAGTCTACCAAACTCTAATGATACACTTCGTAGTTCAGGTTGAGTTCTTGACTCGCGGAAACTGTAAAAATGATGCGAATCTTCAAACTGTTGAGATGTCAACCTACTAAATGCACTCCATGAATTCAGCATTGAAGCTGCAAAGCAAATATACCACCAACAGTATGGTCGAACCATCGAACTTATTGTGCCCATTTCGGATCCTTCGTTTGCTTATATGGGTGGAATCTGCTGTTCTCTCCTTTCCAAATCACATAATGCTGGACTTTGCACCAAAGCGCATGGAAACAAGTTTGGAGACTTTCCACTCCCTTCCTCTAAGAATCCTGACTGCTGGTGGAACCGGAAACTCAACACCAACACTGCACATGCACTGTGTACTATAGCCAATGGGTTTAGCGTACCTTACCACATTGGACTGGACGTGTACTGTGAGTGTTTTACGTGGTCGCTGACCAGCATTGTTTTTTTCAGCAATTCATGAAACAAACTAATCAACATCATCCATCATGAAGGTTGCTGAGAGTGAGTATGTGATTTTAGCTTCTTGAAAAACAAAAAAACAAATATCCTCAATGGGTTCCCTATCACAACCAAGTGGCAACGTATTATTTAAGCATATCTATGCACCAACGCAGGAGTCATCGCCCATATGTTCTTGACAATAATGTATACAGTACCTGTTAGTGTTTGCCCAATAAAAACACACCGTTTCATTAATGGCCGGTTCGTATTTGTAAACCAGCATCAGCTTATCTCATTACAAATAATATTGTGATTCACCGCTGTACAAAGAAAAAGTATTACCATTTCACATATCTAACGAGCTATGAACTGAATGGATGACCACCTCCTTTCGATTGTCAATAAGCATGCACACAACGGGTTGAATATGACCATTGCCAAAGTTCTAATATAAAGAAACTGAACTAAACACAATTACGGTTCTCACTTGACATTATATACTTGTTGCAGGACCCATATCCATTTGCTCAGCAAATATAAAAAATGTGAGCACAAGCAAGCGATGTTGTGAACCATAACCAGTAATTTCACTACTTTCACTCTATCCGAAAGAACTGCTGTCACCAAGTATTAGGTGGATATAGGTTCTGACTTAATATGTCTTAGTCTTGCGATGCAGGTGGTTGGATCCCTTTCTTGATGGCTCATCGTTCACCCATGGTTGGATCGTCCGCAGGCTCCCTGGTGGTCCACCTGCTTCCTTGGCAAAGTCCGAGCGGAGCCACTCTGTCCTGGCGGCCCCAGCGAAGGTCGCCACTGGGCGCAGCATGACTTGTGGCAAGGCCCCAGGTGCCCAACGAATGGCTGCAGCTCCTGGTTCTTGACCTGGTCCTCGGTGATGGTCACTATGGTGGGCTGCCGGGCAACCCGTGGGAGTTGTGTCATGTTGTGTCCATGGGGCGGCCATGGAACCAACCATTGGGCACCCAAGCTCTTGAATTGGGTTCGACTCCGACACTTTTTTCACAATGAAGAAATGATATGTTTCAATGTGATTTTGATATATTTTGAAAAGCGTCTTACAATGCAGAAGTATGAACTACCATGAAATATAATGCTATGAAAACACCAGGGTGTTCTTTGGATGGTTGGCATTGATCGCTCCAAGGCCTAAGAATCAATTTGTGGATTGTAATGATCATGAAAAACCACACCATACTATACCAGTAAACAAACATGCATTATATTACTCTGATGTCTATACATCCAGTTGGCCGGCGCACTGGTTCCATGTTTGACCCACTCCAGGCAAAGGATTCCACCAACAAAAACTGACCGGGAAAGCAAAGAATTGGATGCAGTAGAAATAATGAACACAAGCATTGTAGACACGACATGCGCACACGACATGGGCGGCTCCTCATGGACGAGCCAAGGAGGCTCCACTGACAGCTGAGGCAGCCACGACTCTCTGAGGGATGGATCTCGCGGCAAAGAACTCCTGGTGGTGGAACTTGATGTGTCCATTCATCAGCTCGGCTTCATTGCTTTATATCGATGGTCAATGGTTGTTAATAACCATTGATGGTAACTAATGATACGAATAGCTGAGAATAATAACAATGATGGCTTATACCAATCAGAATAGGTAAAGACAATAATAGTTAAATATAATTAATAATTATCAATAATGGTTGGTATATAATATACATAATAACCATCAATGGGTAATAACAATAATGGCTAGTAACAATAGCTAATGATAACTAAGGTTTTTTCCACTATTTTTGACTGCTTTCTTTCTCTCGGGAGGGTCAAAAGTCCGAGTCATGCCTGACAAAATTCTAGCTCTGTCAAACAGCTTCATTGGTAGCAGCAACGCGAAGTCACCCACACGGAACACAACTCCACCTGGGCAAAGTGTAAGCACTTACCGAACTAAGGTATCTCAAGGTTTGGCTGTTCTGTAGAAACACGGTCACCGTCACCGTGTAAAACGTAGTTCAAGTTCAATTATTCAACCTTGTCAAGAGATTTCCTTTCCAAGCGAGCGATAGAAAGTACTTCCATCCCCACTCTCACGGTTGGGTAACTGTGATTCTGAGCGCCGGTCCACATGAGCTGTTAACAATACCAGCACTTCTGAGACAGGATCACTGAAAACCCATATCACCATCTATAACTACATAAACATCTTCAAGGATAACAATACGACTTTTCAAAACCATTAAATTAACAATTAATCTAAGAAAGTAAGCGAGAATGATAACATCAATCCCACACCATCAGACTCTTTCTCCAGTCTTGGCACCTGGGTGAGCTACCCGGGATCCCGGGCGGAGAAAGCGTTCTGCTTCTCGGAGGCATCGAGGTGGTATGGTAAACATGGCCTGGCAGAAAGGACTGGCTGTGCTTGGTTGGTTGGTGTTGGGTGGTTTTGTCGGCAAATGTTTCCTGCACCTGCTTGATGCTTTGTCGAGGGCTTTCAGTGCCAAACCCTGGTGATTGAGGAAGGCTTGTTCTGGGCTGGATGACTGGAGTCTTGATGAGAAATCAGGCATCTAACAGGGTCAAGCTGGGGACCATACAGTGATGCTTGGTTCATGGCAACATCTTGGGAATTGATTTCGACCAAAACCTACCAGTGGAGCACCGGGATGTCGCAAGTGGAGCTTTCCTAAACCATGCTGCTTCTATGCCGTGGAAAGGGATCGCACCCATGAATCGATATGTTCGTAAATGAGGGGATGGCACACAAGGCTTGATAGTCGTCAAAGTGTTTCACGAGCATTCGGCATATCTCCATTCAGAATGGTAGTCCCATGTCAAAATCGTCTAACAGCATCCACGGGGACAAAAGCAACAAACAAAACAATCATGATCTCATTCCATCAGGAAAACCACAGCCACTTGGGGTACCAGCATTGCCAAAATCTACTCATTGATTGATACGGAGTGTGTCTTTGCCATTTTGCTACACCAAAACAATCAAAATATACCTGGTTGGTGGTTTCAACCCCTTTGAAAAATATCAGTCAACCAACCATTTGTAAATCATTACTAGGGAAAATAAAGACTGTTTGAAACCACCAGCCAAAAAACCATTACATCAAATTCTGTTGTGCCAGGTGGTCCCCTGGCTTGTCACAAAGTTCGATGGAACCCAGCTTGGGATCAAATAATCAAAGGCCATCAGGAGCTTGCGCAGTGTGGCAGCGCTGCGCCTTGTGCGAGTGTAGCAGTGCTCATGATGGACGGAAGTATCGTCATCGCTTCCCTGTGCACGAAAGGAACAAGCAAAGCGGTGGGGTGGAAAGCCACTTCAACATAGATATCTTGGACAATTCAATTCCTGCCACAAAATAATATGGCGTCAGCAAACCTTGAACAAACCTTTTTTCAATTATTTACAGTACTTCGAGTGATCCCCACCATCACATGCAACTCTGACACAGGTCTATCTGGCATAGCTTTTGGCATTCTATCTGGCATAGCTTTTGGCATTGTATCTGGCATAGCTTTTGGAATTCTATTTGGCATAGCTTTTGGCATTCTATCTGGCATAGCTTCTGACATTCTATCTGGCATAGCTTTTGACATTCTATCTGGCATAGCTTTTGGCATTCTATCGGGCATAGCTTTTTGCATTTTATCTGGCAAAGCTTCTGGCATTCTATCTGGCGTAGCTTTTGGCATTCTATTTGGCAAAATTTTTGGCATTATTTTTGGCATTCTATCTGGGATAGCTTCTGACATTCTATCTGGCATAGCTTTTTGGCATGGGAGTTGAGGTCCGGCAGCGAACACTGGGCGTCGGTGGTCGTGGTTGAGGTCCGGCAGCGAACACTGGGGGTGGATGGTCGTGGTTGACGTCCGGCGAGGAGGAGGCGAGGAGGATGAGGAGGAGAGGAGAGGCAACTGCCATAAAATCTAACACCCTCCACCTGCCAAATAACTTTCAAGTTCAGCAACAAAAAGAAATGAAATCAGCGCTGCTGAAGTTTGTAGCGTTTGAGCCTAGCACGTCCATTCCTATTCATGTGAACATATACCTACCTATTTATCTATCTATCTGTCTATGCGATGGCGATGTGTCAATACATACTTAATGGGAGCACGTGAATGCACTCAAAATAATCAATGTACATCTACTGTACGCATGATACATAGATATACTCACAGTGCACACGCATATTTGTTTGTCCATCTTCCTATCTCTCATTCTCCGAAACGGATCTGAATAGTCCCCGGACCAACTATACCTTGAGCTAACCTCGGCTTCGCTAACACCAAGGTACAAAAACCGTACGAAAATGCACGGCTAAAGGGAAGGGTCCATAGTTGGGCTACATCGGGATTAGAATAATAAATGATATTGCCTCATTATCACCAGTCCGCGGTGGATTTGCGGGTAAATCAACTCCAGAACTCACCTACCTATATAATGGTTCAGATTCTCATCAGCGGCATGAGCGTTCATGGATGATGCTCAAACTTCTGAGCCTCGCTGCAGGCTGCCGCTGCTGCTGATTTGTCTTCTTCACTTCCGATCTCTTGTTGCTTTCCCCTTCAAGGGGACATGTTCTCCGCACGCTTTGCGTGGAAGTACCGGTGACACACCGAAAAACACTTACAGATCCACCAAAAAGTTGCATCAAAGAGGTTGGGTATTGGAAGCTGTTTTGATCATCATGCATCATGAAATTGACGGATTGAAACTTTGCTGGATGATGCTGGATGGACCAACCTCTGAAAACAGCTTGTCAAATTAGTCAGTCCCACACAGGAGCACATTCATGAACCTGAGCACAGGCAAACTCCAAGTACTTTAAAGCAAACACGAGTGTGATGACTACTGGTTCAATCAATATATGAAGCGACAAACAGGCATGATGTCACATGCAATAGCTGTAGCACAAAACATAATGCATCGGTGTTCTTGTGATTGCCACACCCACCCAACATTTATATACATATACCTGCGTGTGAGAAGCACATTTGATACAGGTGTCCACGTGAGGCGAATGTTTGCATCGTCGCGCATGATGGACTTCGGATCTCCATGCATGCTGTTCTACAACAAATTCTTTGTTCAAGGATATTAGCTCGTGGCATATCTACGACAAAGTCTTTGTGTGCCGGTGAGTAGGTATGATGCAAGTTTTAATGGCTTTTTGCTGCACAGCTTCAATCTTGAGTGCCTTGATTGTGAACGGTCAGCCTGATCCCCAACAATAACATCAAAATGCCGTGGGCTTCAACAGTCAATTTGGCACCTGCAAAGCCGCCTCTCCTCCACTGAAATGTGATTTGAAAAAATTAAGCGGAAGCAAACGCACCACTGAAAGAACTACTTTGTACACACAGCCAGGCCCCAACAAAGCGTTGCACCACCACGACCACCCAGCAAAACTCCTAATCCAAGCAGCCCGGGTGGGCTATTCATCAGCAGGTCGTTCTCTCCTGGTGAAGGATTGAGATCAGAGGTGGTGCGGGGAACTGGGAGCTGGATACTGGATCACATGTGCAGGTTGACCTTGTGCACTGTTGGGATCATTTGGGGGGCATGTGCAAACCAAGGGTTGAAAAGGTATACGGTATATGAGCTAACTTGTCATACTCAAGGGTGCATGAACAAATGGGATGCCCATGGATGCCCCCTACAAAAAGATCGTTCAGCTGCTCAATTCAATACCTAGGACATGGAAAGGAGGACCATCATGTCATGGGTTTTCAAGAGGAAATCAAGGACTGTGGCTTGGAGGAAAGCTGTACTGTACTGTAGTTAAATGAAACATCAACAAAAGTTGGGGCATCAAACGGCCAAGCCCAATCATTCCGAGCTTGGATGGACCCGGTTCATCACCATTCTGAATGAGTATAGGTGAAAGCGTCCTGTACTTCTTCTGAAAATTACCACAGTGAGCACAAAACAAGAAGACTCTGTGATAGTCTGCGTTCGGATGGGATATTGATCTACTGAGGAGGAGCGAGGAGCAAGGAGCGAGAACATAATTCCCTACTCCAAGGACTTCCGTAGAATCAACCAATTTGATCCAATTTGATCAAACATCATCAAGCTGTCACACAAACAACAACTAGCTCACATAAATTCATCAAATATCATCATAGAATCATAGATCATGGTCCCAGGGGTGGCCCCAGCCGTGTGAGATCTCCTCCTCTTGGTCTTGAACTCCGGCGGCTTATCGAACATCCCCATGTCGCCGAAGGGATCGGCATGCCGGTCGCCAGCGGGACCTGCAAGCGCCTGCCCAGGCCCCGCAGGGTTCCCCATGTCGCCGAAGGGATTGGCGTGCCGGTCAGCCATAGGAGGTGCAAGAACCTGCTCAGACCTCGAGCCATGAGATGGCACGGCAAGGGGTGGAAGCCCAATTTTTTTTGATCGGTGTTTGGCTTCGTTCATAGTCATAGACTGCGGTGCCATCCCAACGATACAAACCCATAGAAGTGGCATCACGCGTCACCTTGTGCAACTGAAGGACTGTTTGTAGCCAGCTTATATATTGACCATGGCAATTCCAGCAAGATCTCAACACATCTCAACAATCAGAATGACCGCACCGCCATTTCCACGTTACCATTTTGAGGCATGACTGTAGCCAGGATCAGCCAGCACTGCTGACCAGCTGCTGCGCTGAAACCGACGGCTCTGTGGTCGATCCTTGGTCACTGCTGCTGGTGTGGCTATCTAACCACTGCCCGAGTGGAAAGAACGCAACTGAAGTGGCTATGATCTTGATTTGTAAAGCTTCTAGTGCTGGATGTAATGCTGGTGTGAAGGGATTGTAGGTACTGCCACCAGTTGTGATAATTTGAACCCTTTGGAAAAGCCTCAGGGTCCTGACAATATTTCCCTCTATCCTTGCCTGAAAACATGATATTCAATAATGGCTACCGTCTTCGTTAGTGGTGTCTTAATGCTTGCTGGCTTGTTAGATGATGGGTATCATCTAGGTTGATCAAGTATCCGAATCAGTATGAATCGATACACAACAAACAATGACCAAGGACACCAGGGCTTTGTCTACAATTTGCGTAAGCCACGTGATGGTATTGGTTTCCTGCTATGGAATGAATCGAAACGATTCTTGTTACTGTACTGTCACAGCTGCGGGTTACCCCTACCGTGCCTATCAATATACCCAGTACAGCACACTGTCGCAGGTTCGGCATAGGATACCCAAAAATCAGTACGCCCGTGGCACCGTACCGCTTTATGGCCGTTGAGTGTGGTGCACCCAATGCATCACACTGGCAATGAACGTAAATAAACCAATAAACCACATCCAATTCTGATACATTTGTCCCACTTCTCAAATGAGCACATGGGCAAAGCGGTAATATCCATTGACACAATGATACTCATTGATGCACAATGGTAGTAAGTAAGTAGAATACACAACGATACACAATGGTTTCAGTTCAAACACTCTGACATCGGGATTCCATCTGCCAAGCTGGCCCAGTCAGGCGGAGCGCCTGAAGAAGCGTTGTGAGTGGCTGCTGATGGCGCTGGTGCCTAAGCTTCCCATAGCGGCCCGAGTTGAGGTGACCATCCCAACCATCCCACGGCAATAACACAACGCCAGCGAAATAATAGACCAAATGGCTTTCGAAGTAATCAAGTCTAAGATTGATATTAGTGATTGATTCAGTGTGTTGTGATTTTTCCAAAGTTCTAAAAAAGTGAGATGATCTTATGCCAGAACGAAAACAGCGACATTTCAGTTGCCTGCGTGGCCTATTCATTCCTTTCTGGATGTATGTGAGGCATGAACCAAACAACGGGATTGATGACCCCAGATCCTGGAAGCTGGAACCACAGAAAAAATCATCATGAACAAATGACACCTAAGACAACTAGAGAAGCGAACATCACAAGCATTGCTGTATTTGAAGGCAGCTGGCATTGACTTATGTTACAGGTGGGAAGCAGTTGCCGGACCTTGCAGTTACCACCGCTCGAACAATGGCAATCCGATACGGGACAGGGACAGCTCATGCCAATGGATCTGCTTTCAGAACGAAACAACGGCTTTCTTTCGCATATGGCGCATAGTTTGGAAAACTGATGAGCGGCAGCAAAGGGTCGCTCCTTAGATGGGAGGACCCGAATTGGGCCAACAGGCAAAAGGAAAAGACCCTGTCGGGATGGTGCTAGAGGAAGCGCTTGTGGTTATGAATATGCGCACGTGGATGTACCTGGACAATATGTAGCTCGATGGTGGTTGGTTGATGTTAGTTACCCTTCCCAACAGTTTACGCAGGTCAATTGGAAGCCAATGTCCTATATGGTGGTGTTGCCGTTATTGTGGTCATGGTTCTGGTGGTCGTTTCGGCTGCCCTCGCTTCACTGCCGAGGTACTGGGTTTGCAAAGCTGGGCCTGGACACAGGTCTGGGCAGTAGCCACCCCCAGCAGGTCACCAGCTGCAGCGGACATTGACAGCTGAATCTCCCTCTCTGGTTGGTGGTTTCAACTCTTATGAGTGTTGATAATTACTAGGGAAACAAATCTAGAAACCGCCAACCAGCCCAGTTTAATGATTGGTGATCGTGTTTCCAACTTCCATCAACTGCCCATCTTCAACTTCACTTCTTTGTGGGCGCTGTGGGTCCAACGTGAACGCCCGTTTTACAACTCCCTTGTGGGAGAGTCTGTATGAACTAGTGGGCTACTTTTCTATGGCTCCCTGCAACTTGTACATCAAGTTTTCAACTGCAGAATTAGTCAACCTTAGATTGGACACGTTCGCTTGTCCCGACACGGGAAACTATTTCGTTCATCGATGCAAACGTCAAAGGCACCGTAGTTCGAACCAAACCATTGAAACCGACATAGCTATGAGACTAATGATTTCTCTCTTTCTCTCTCTCTCTCTGTCTGTCTCCACCGTCAACTCCTAAGAGTCTGCGCTGTGGCAGGACGAGACTGCGGCCATCAATGATGATTGGTGTGATCAAACTAGCTGATGGTTTTTCGGGCGATTGTTGAACCCAAAATGAGGTGGTGATCTTGGCAACGACAAATTGCAAAAATGTTCCACTGCCACAATCATCATTTCCGATCAAATGGTGGAGACTGTTTTGATAGGGGGATCCTACTAGGCCATGATCTTAGGATCAGCTGACCATCACTAACGAATTGTCGGAAATATCTGAGTCTATGGCAGTCTATGGGGGTCGAGTTGCTGAACACTGGGGTGCCTGGGACAACGGATCGCAAACGTGACAAGGCTGTCTGGGACTTGGATCTTTGAGGTTCCAGCCATTTCTGTGGCTGGATTCTGCTACTTATCTGATAGGTATAGCCCAAGCTCCACCGAAACTAGGGTCTTGGAAAAACTCCTCACAGCAAGCAAGCTCAAAGGATCTGCGTTTGTCCATTCTCCCAACAAATGCCTTCAACACCACTAGTTCAACATCAGCCCAGGAGTACCCCCACAAGATCCACCAAAGATTGTTTACTCCAGGGCATCTCTCAGCCACCAGGGTCCCCCACGGACTTGTAGATCCAGCAGTGCCTCCCTCGATCATCGAAGCAGGAAGCGCAGCCTCGGTAGAGATCTTGGTAGGCCTACTGGCAGTAGAAATACAGCAGCTCTCAGGACTACCTAAGGGGGTAGATAAGGGGGTAACGATCAGCTAGTTACAGCTTAGATATTTTTGGACTTCCCAAGGGTTTGCCGATGTCGGATCCAAAGCTAAACTGAGCGCGGCAGAGAATGCGACTTTAGCATGGTTGCCCCAAGCCGTGTCATCATGACACTAAAGGCGCGAGTAGCACATAGGTACTTGCAAGTTGGTTACAAACCTATCAGGGTTTGGGTTGTCACGGGGAGCCAAGCTAAATTCATGTTCTGATCTTGGAAAGATTGCACAATGTGAAATATTGCGTGGCAGGGTACCATCTAAACACATGGGCCAGGGCAGAATGCACATGTCCCCTTCTCCCCATCGCCAACCAGGGCAGTTGCCAACAGTTCCTTCGCAACCACTAAGCAGCCATGGCATGGCAGCCCCCTTGGCACCTCATTCGAGACATTCTCGTCCTTGCGAGGCACTGCAGCTGTCTCAAAGCCAGTCCTTACACAGCTGTTGCGTTGGCTTCGTTGTTACTACTATATTGTTGCAAGGCACTGATTGCTGATAATTGCTTGTAGGCTTCCAGACTGGGAAAGGCACCGCCATTTTGGGAATATCCGGTCAAACTCTGAACGGCAATTGCATTCAATGGCCCGCGGTCCAATGAAGCTGCTACATGTATCGCAAGGATTCGTTGACTCACCCCTACGCACCCAGAGAATAAGTACTCCCAGAAAAGGGGACCATTAGAAAGCTCATACTGTACCAAGTGAAGTGTGAATGCTTTTGTTTTTCTATGCATTCACATTCGAATGAGTATACTTGATATATATGTGAAACAAATGTGTTGATCTACGGTTGGATGTGAAGTATATGATGTGCATGCACATGAATGAATTTCAAAAAATATGTATGAACACAACTCAAAAACATTCATACGCCAATAATCTAGCAAAATAAAACAGCAAAAAATTCCACGGAGCACGTTTGCGTGTTGCCGGGATCATTTCTTCCCTCTTCCAACATGAAGCGCAGTGCCAGCCCCCATCTACAGAATCTGTTTCAGCTGAGGCAGCAGTATAAGGATTCCACATGATTGCACTGGCGTTGCCATGGGTTTTCCAAACAATGACCCTTTATGGGTTGGAGTTGGAGGACGGAGGTATACATGCCACATGCACCTGCAGCCAGGAGTGACCCTCTCCCAATATCTGTTCGCCTTCGTCAATTGTTTGTTTCCAAGGCACTTGTCATCCTCTTTCGTCGTCTCAGCTGGTGTCACCACCAAGGGAGGCAGCGGCGTGCCGAGGCCACCAAGACCACCAAGGGGCTGGTTGCCATTCACTTGGACTTGGGGCTCCACTGGCTGCTCCACGGGTGGGTTCAACCCAGTGGCAGGGACAGCTGGAGCTTGTGAGCCAGGCTCAGGTTCCTCTGGGCGCGCTGCCATGTCTGTCTGCGACTCAGGAACCTCAGGAGGAAGTCACGGAGAGCCTCAAGTGAAAGGACCTGTAAAATCAATGCATCTTACGCCCATGCAGTTGCGTGTCTGTGAAAGGTGTTGTACCTATCCAAATTTGGATGCTTAATTGAAGCACTGGCAACACCCAATAATTAAAATACTTAAATGGATGTAAATGTGCTTAAATAAATTTCAGTAAATATGAATGTATTCGTGCTTCTTGATTTGTCTGTCTAGTATTGTCTAGTCACCCATCCATCTATCTGTCGGCCCTTTCAGAAAATTTGAGCATGTGTGTTCCCATAAGCACTCAAATCCATGGGTTTCTGTACGTGCATGCGGGTATATACATGTATGTGTTTGTGCATGAATGCATGTATGCATGTGCACATGCATGTGTAAGTGTTTGTGTGTTAATGTATGCATGGGTGCATGCACGGGTGAACCCACGTATGTTGCGCACGTCATACATAAATTAAATACGTTGAAACAAAAAGTCTCTCAGAGCAGCCGAACAAAGGACCCGAGACAAAACATGGAGACCCCGTGGATCTGCAAACAGATTGTTTCCCACTGGGTTGCCCTGAAAAAAACAGTCATCCTGAAATAAAGGATGATAAGCCCTACACACAAAATCGGAGCGTCAAACAATCCAGGCGAGTTGCAGAATTGAATGGATGATTCAAAAACATGGACGTTGTGATCCTCTGACATACGCTGAAAGCAACATATTCTTTACTGGAAAGCAGCAACATGCGCATGTACATTCGCACTAATTATCCGCTAAAGGCTTCAGAAAACTGTTTGGAAGTAATTCTCTGTAGCCACTCTCAAGATCGCAGCACCTTGCGCTCACACATAGACCCACGACCATGTTAGCTGGCAAGGGATCTTCCATCAAGCAAATCCTGTTTCCAAACGCAAGAATATGATCGCTATCTTCTTGGCTCACTTAACTCACAAGCTCTTGGCTCACTTAACTCACTTAACTCACAAGCAAACTTGTGTGAACTTGTTATGTCTGGCTATGGAAATCTCCAAGCAACCTCAGCTTCTTTCGACTGCTCCGTGCATTCAGCTGGTTCCAGGGGGACCGCTGCAACGGCACTGGCCTCCTGGTGGACACCGGGGGAAGATCGGGAGCCTTGACTGGGTAATGGAGCACCATGTATACTGTGAGTTGCCGGGATTTTTGTACCTTTATATACAAATCTATCTGTCCTATCAAAAAAGTAAATATAATATATATATATATATATACATACATATCTATATATATATATATATAAATATCTATATATATATACATATCTACGCACATATGACAATACTTATAGAAACATGTTTAGATGGGTTGACACCTATTTTCATATTGGTTTATGATGGTTTATTTGTGTTTCTAAAAGTGTAACAAATATATGATATATATTTTAATAGGTTTGCATGGGCTTGCATGGGCTTGTCGGTTGGCTATGGGAAACAACATGGAGAAAACTATTTTGACATTTTGTCTGGCCGCTGCACTCATGCTGGGAACTTCTACGTGACCAAGCCGTTGGTATAATGTCTGGCACATGGTAGGAAAATCTCCTGACATTTATTTTGACAACGGCGCAGGATGAGATCCTGCCACCAACATATAACTCTGCCCACATGGGTTTCCTGTTTCCTGTCTCACTGCTTGCTCCCAACCGGACAGTCCTGCGCTCTGGATGCCTGTGCCTAGCAGGGGAGCGATACAACGCTCCAAAATTGCTTACGGGACCACAAAGGCCATTGTTTTATCAATGCAATGATTGCTGCTAACCAACAATAAGAAGCAACAACAGTAGGGCATCCGATGGTGTACTCCATTTTTTTGGGGGGGCAAAAAAATTTGACCACCGCCTTGTCCATGCACGATCCATCCCAATCACCCACTGTTTTTGTTTTGCAAGTTTGATTTTTACCGAAGGATCATAACTTGAGACCGCGTAATGCATGCTTCTGCGGGAATGACCTATTGCTGAAGGCATGATTGATAAAATGAGAATGATGGACATGACGAATTGACTAATTGTTGATTTGTGTGTGGTGATTCGGTTCAACAATCAACCAAATGCCAGTGATCAAACAATCTGAAGGAATGATGTACTGTAATTGAAAATGTTTTATAGCAAGGCGTTGATCTCATCTCATTGGGCGTGTAATCATAGACAACATTAGACAACAACCTTGAAAATTGTGGAACACACCCGCCAATTTTGGTCATATTTTACTTTGATCTCGAGCCCATGTCCCTGACTACTGCCTCCAAATCACTGCACCGACCTGGAAAATCTGCGAGAAAAAATCACCGCACACTACCAAGCGTTAAAATCATGGTTTACCGCCCGACCGACATTTCTGGTGGCAACAAGGTGCCCATAGAACTGACACTAGAGAAAGGCCCAGCTTTCAATCGTATGGCTGGCGGTCAATCCCTAATCAAAGCCAATTAAAGTTCTTGGCCAAACCCAAGGACACAAAAGAATAGCAGTGAAGCGAAGCCAGCCGCCACTGGGATAACCGTCCCAGGGATTGCCAGCGATAAAGACTGCCCCACAGCCTTGGGCAAGTCCCATGGGCAAAGCAGCGAATCCAAATGATGCAAATTGGACTCAGAGAGACCTGAGGCAAAAGAATCGGTGGGTTGATTGGATGATGATTGGTTGTTGATTAGTTGAACTGTTCATTGCCTGATTCCAATTGGTCCTTTTTGCGAGGGCTTCTCATCGGCTTTGCCCATACTTGCACAGCTTCAGAATGAAGCAGCTCAGCCAAG
>VSDK01011008.1:238889-286389 GCA_009767595.1 Symbiodinium kawagutii | reverse complement strand
AAACCGAAGTGAAGCCAATACTGGTGGAGCAAACCCCCATGTGACTAGTTCTGAACCTGAGCATCCCAAAATTCGTAGCTGGTTTGCATTCAGGATCATAATCATTGGTTGAATGATCATACGGCAATCGTTCATGTGGGTTAGAAGGGCTAGCATGTCCTGCATGACATCCCAATGTGGCAATCTGCACAACCTTCAAAACCGCGCATGCTACTATGTGCCTAAAACATGTGCCTATACCGCTTAGAAGCATGACCATGAATCACATTCCTTGCACGCTTAGGTTTTCACACATCAGCATGGAAAAATCACCAACACAGTGAAAGGTTCAGCTGCATACGCTCAACTCAAATTACATAAATATACCTACATACTGGTGTGTCAAACAACACTTCGATAACATGTCAATTACTTCTCCATGTACAAGGTTTGGCAATGAAGGCACCCACGATTTTCAGCAGATGTCCGAGCTTCGAAACCACCACCCCCACCTCTACAAGTTCACAGGATCAAGGGCCCAAGGCTAAGGAAACCACATCCGTGGAAGCCTACGTGGAGCCCCGTGCCACTTTGGCTTTTGGGGCGCCACCTCACCCTACCATAGGCCATAGACCGCCCAACTGGTGGTGGATGATGGTGGATGAGTTTTCTATTCGCCTGACCCAGCGGCAGCCTGGCCTATGGCCGTGCGTTCGGTGGTCAGGCTGCGATGTGCATGTCGAATCACCGCATCCATTGGCCTGCAAGGCCCATGAAGGGGGTCCCCAGAAAAACTTCAGACGTTTGCACACCTGAACCATGGCATCAACAAAATCTGCTGCATTGGATGGCTAGGATGGCAACCACAAGGCACACCAGCCATCCAGCTGAGGTATTGGCGACACCCAAACTGGGCACCACAGCGCCGCTGGAGCCACAACAGCAGAGAGCCACAACAGCGAAACGGGCGAGGACTTGAGGGAATACCCTTCAAATATTAAGTCACTGTTGTTGTTGTTGTTGCTGCTATTGTTATCCGTTATATCATGGCTAGACAATGCTGGACAAATTGGTGGCTGATGGCTTGATAAAAGGGATATATTGTACATGATGAGATATCAGTAGCCTCCATATGCAATGAGTCAGCCGATCAAACCAAGGCCGCAGAATTCTTGAGATTATGTTTGCATCCCCAAGTGCTTCAATAAGCTTGAATAAGTTGCACTTGCGTCCGAAACACCGACGTCTACATGTGAAATGGCACAAGAATTATGCATGAGTCCTTTCCTTTGCGATATGATATAGTTGTTAAAGTCCTATTGTGGGCGTTTCTCAGAATAGGGGTAACCCTAAATCATCCAATGCTTGTCATGTACAGCAATCAGCCAACCATTTTGGGGTGCTCCCTTTTTTCAGAAGCCCCCATGTTGTTGTAAGACGTACTGTGTCTGCCATTGCCCACTCCTAAGTGCCGTTGGATACTACGCGCTCGTCCCCTGCCTCCTGGTGATGCAATGGGAAGCCCCTTTCTGGGAGTGAGCCAGAAACGGCTGCAATCCCATGAGTTTCTAAGGCACTGGGAATGCTCTGGTGTGCTGTTGTTCGGTGTTCCAAGGATGGGCTACACATGCGTATATCACTGCCTGATGAACATTGATAAACCAGGTAAGAACCCTTGAGCCATGATCAAAAAATGAGTTTTGGGAACTGATCGCCCGGCCAAAAATCTGAGAAGAGCTCGCCAAGTCGGAGCTACCCGTTCCCATGACAAGGTAATCGCGAGAACCAAAACGCAGGGGTATCATTGCCTTCGCCATGGTTGCCACGAGTCTGTGCAATTACCGAGTGTAGCAAGTGACATGTTCGCGAACATGAGATATCAGCACATGTCACTTGGATCTCTGTACCAATGCACAACTCTGGCAATCAATAAATAATTGCTACTCAATTTACTTAAAATATGGTTGTGTATTAGTATCATTGTTCTTATCTGTATATCAACTGTATGGCCTAAAGCGTTTACATGTAAAACAAATCAACAACAAATCATGTCATATCTTTTAGAAATGCCCTCAGAATACCTACTAATCAGCAATAAACACATGTATGTGTCTATAGATTACTGACAATCAGGAATATCGGTCTAAGTATCGAGCATTTTTAGCATTCTCGTTTTGGAACTCAATTAGTTTCATGTGGGCCTGCCTCGTGACGCGAGACTTGGCTCTGATTGTGAGCTCCCTGAGTTGTCACTCTGAACATGGTGAGAACTGGGATGAGTCCCAGATGACGGAGGTGTAGAGTCTTTTAAAGCGCCTAACAAAACGCACATGAGTAGATGGCTGCTTTGAACATACTTGACAAATAATTAGGCATAATTAATCATATGCACAGCAATAAAATGCGATAAAGGAAAGCAAATAGAAGTCTACATATGCTTGGTCCATCTGGTTCACTTCAGGAATCTCGTGGCCTAGGCACAAATCCATCTTCTGTGAGATATGGAAATATGATGGTCATGATAAGTTGCCGAAGCCAATGAGCCAGTGGTCAGGAAACCATTCCATTGCTTCTTGCAGTTTCGCAAATTTACGCGCTGAATACCTTGGGGAAATAGAGTTGAAGTCCCATTCATTTGGGCCCCTGTGCGCAAAACCAAGGCCATGGCTTGTGGTGCTGGAAAGAACTGTATCACTGCGCTGATTGAGAGTATGACCTTTCCACTCCACGAAATCTTGGTGGACTTCTTTGACTACAACGTTCTGATCGTCTCCTATTGACAAAAAATGATCCACACTTTTGAGACCATTTTCTTCTGGGAAATTCACGCCCCTTCCCGTTATGCTATAATCAGCCAGAACAGAAGGCCTGGCTGCACATTGGATTTCTCACTGAACCACAGTTCCTTTGCAACTGATGACTGCTTGGGTGAAGGATTGCTACATACATTGTGCATGCATATATGTATATGCCAGCACGACTGTGAATAAACAGCATGTGAAACAGCATGTCGCTCAATTCATCGTCATTTGAATGTCAGCATTGCAGGCACCCTGCCTGATCAGTGATGAATTCTGGCTAACAGCAAGCGTCTTTTTTCAAGTGGGAAGAGCTGATGGCAAGCCGCATTTGCCCCTGACTCTCTTGCAAGATCTTGCAAGTACTTTGGGCCAAGAGCAGTTGGAAAGCCATATCTAAGCAAACTGAGAGGAACAAACACATGTCATTGCAGTCCTCCATGGAGCAAACTCCTTGAATCACAGTTCTGAGAAATTGACTGTTAAGAGTGACTCACTTAGATCTCACTTTGCATAAGCCAAGAACCTGGTGGCAGCAGCATCTCTTGAACCGTGCTTGCATCAAGACAGCCTGGCCACATCCGTCACTTCCGGGCCCTGTCCACAATGTAATCGGTGAGGTCCAGCACCCTGGGCTCGACCACTCATCAACCCTCACTGGGACCCCCTATCTCTCACCAATGGTAGGCAATTGTGGCTATGCATAGCCACCCCTTCACAGCATTGAACACTGAAACATGATCTCAGGTCAAAAAATCATCGGTCTCGTCAATTTGGGAAGCAAATGCGATCCAAACACCAGGCATCCCAATGACTGTTTTCGGCATCATTTGTAGTGCTGGAAACGCATGGTTTAGGAGGGAACCTACTGCTTGAGGGAACCTACTGCTTGAGGGAACCTACTGCTTTTACGAACAGCACTTTGATCTGGCAAACATTCTATATACACAACTAAAAAATGTGTCAAAACTCAAAAAGTTGTGATTCCCTGACAGTATGGCGCTTCATAGGTTCTAACAATGATGGTTCCTCACAATCGGTGCTCTGAATAGCTTTGAAGCACCACGTTGATCAAGTGGCGGGAATGGTACCAGTGCATTCGAACACACCCAGTGAAGCCTGAAGAAACTTCAACAACGGGCTCGCGCTCATCGCAGAAGTCGCCCCCCCAAAGGACCAGCAAGACTGGCATGGTAGATGGATGTAGGTTGCCGCCACCCAAACTACATGCCCACTCGTCCGACTCGTGCATGTACCTACGTAACACGCAAACAATCAAACACATGCATGCAGGTACACGCATGATAGCATAAAACCAATTCATATCCATACATTCATATACATTCATCCTTTCTAGAGCATAGGCATGCAAAACGGGAATAGAACCATAATACTGAACCATACGCACATAGATAGAGAATTACATGTAGTGGGTGATCTACAGTAATGACCCCTCTAGGGTTACCATAAATGCAAAAGCTGACCCACCATCAAGAATGGTGTGGCTTATGAAAATTGATCTCCCATCAAACATGTAAAATGATAATACGTTGATATGTATGCGATTCCTGAGGCTCAGGATCCTCAAATAAGCTTCGAAGAATACCCCTATCCCACTGCAGTGTCTGGCTAGCATGGTTCAAAGCTTGCAACACTCCCCATGGTTCCTGCCGCGCCATGCAGCATAACACTTCATGATAACCCATGATCAAGGGTATCCAATGGTTCAAAAGAGCTCCAGTGTACCTTTCGACCCTCGGAACAGTTGCGGAACTGGGAGCCCCTGGCGAAGGATAGTCGAAAATCAGCGTGTGAGGCATATCTGCACAAGCCGCAAGTTACGGTGGGCAAGTGTGTGCAGCTGGTGGGCGAAAACTGGAGGATTGGATTGAGCCTATGGCAATCCACAGTTACTTTTTTGTGGGAAACATTTCTTTCCAAAAGTTGAGCGATCCGAGGTGGACACCCCCAGCTAACATGGGTCTGGCAGCATGGCTTTACTATTGGAAACCGGTCAAATTCCTGAAGAAATGCCGTCTTCAAATGTGTTCAGAGTCCAGGGTCACTTCCTTTGAGATTGGGACAACGCAACTGGCACATGTCCTCGTGAGTTCATGTCAAGGGATGTGACCTCTGAAGTGATGGCTCACTTTGTCGCTTTGGGACTTGGGGTCACCCATCTTCAGGACGTCTCACTTGAGATCGTTCAACATCTTATTGCAACAAAATAGCCCATCATACAATCGCACATACACAAGTAATTACGTATCCACGCACACATTAAAAAAACAAACTAATACGAAACACGGCAAGGTCTGCTACTAGGGCAGGGAAAACCTTCATTAAAAAAACACCTAATATCATATTCATATTGTCTATATAATGCAAATATTAATTCAGAACAAAATATACACACACATTTATGTATATATACATGCATTGAAAACAATTTCATATATAATTAATGTGCATCTATATTTGCAAATATTCCATTCTTTCCAATTCCAACGGTCCATCCCAGCCATTGTGCATAAGTCTTCAGGAATTCCTTTCTGTCACAACCTCCAGGTGTCACCGCGTCCCACATGAGTTCCCCCACTGGGCCCTTGGAATTCCTTACTCAAGGCATCACGCAGCAAAACCTGGGAACCGCAGGAGTCAAGGAACGCTGATCCTGGAGCATGCCATGGTCATCCATGGTTGCATGCCATGGTGGCTTATTGATCTTCTTGATGATTTGATGATGATATTCAACCATAAAAATACAAATAAATCATATCATGAGTTGTTTCTTGATGATTGATGATTCGATACTGAATGCATGTGGATTCGGAATGCCAAAACCAAGCAACCTTGAAGTAGGCGAACATACTTGTGCAGCTTTCAGCGGTTGGCCTACATTGGCCTTTGTCCGGCATCTATCTACTGTAAAGTCAACACTGCCAAGCACGAATACATCTTTCTAGTGACCAAATTCATCACCAGTGTATGTAAGCTGCTTGCTATTGGTGACGCTCGCAAACCACCGTGGCAACTACACGAGGACCAAAACAATCGACGCCTTGCCAGGCTCTTCAAAGAGAATGGCGCTGTCCCCACGACTGCACTGCTTGTTTGGAGACCCCCTTCGAGGAGTACACCTGTCTACTGCCTTAAACATATCAAATGTGCCGTGTAAATCCGAGTTCCCCAAACCTATTCCAGACCAAAACCTTGTGAATGAATATCTTCACCAACCTGGATTGATCAATGTGGCAAATCACTATTGCAGCAGTACCAAATTTTAGGGATTTCAAATCCATAAATCGGCATCCTGTAATCGTTTCACCAGAGCACCCAAAACAACACGAGGGGCGCTTTCGGGTACTTGTGGCACCCCAAAAGCCCATATCACCGGCTTAATATACTCAGTTTTGGCTGCTTTTGGGAAGCACCTCATTATTCAAAATGAACGGTCATTTTGTAAAACCAATTCACAAAATCAAAATGTATCAAAGTAAATCAAGATTGTCACGATCATTCAAAATCACCTCAAAGTTTCTGGATCTTGGAAGCCTCACGGCGTTGTGGCTGTGGATGCCGTGTTGCATCAGTGCATCATCCTGAGCTTGGCTCAAGGCATGCGTCAAGCTTCATGCAAGTGCACAGTGATTCACTCGTGTCAAATTTAGCTGACAGGGGTCTCCTGTTGACAATTGCTGGGCATCTTGTCAATGACAAATCTTTGAAGGGCAAAACCTGATTACACGTTTACAGCTTTCATTCAGAATCGAACGGCCCAAAGGACCCGCCACTATGGCCAAGTGCCTGTGTCAGGATCCAGTCTGCGCCCCGCATCCCATGTTTTAAACTAAGGGCGATCG
Organism: Symbiodinium kawagutii; assembly: GCA_009767595.1. NCBI lineage: Eukaryota > Dinophyceae > Suessiales > Symbiodiniaceae > Symbiodinium > Symbiodinium kawagutii. The sequence continues at coordinate 279,749 of VSDK01011008.1, read as the reverse complement.
TTGGCATCTCTGAGAGGCCATGGTTGTCAAAGTTAGCGGATGCTATCGGACCCCTTGCCACGGAGGTGTCCGGGCCATAAAATGTTGAATCAACATTATGGTTGTGTGACCCTGGTTGTTTGACCCTGGTTGTTTGACCCTGGATTGACAACCATCTCGAAATATTTCTGCTACCGCAGTGCTTTTTGAAAGCACTGCAGTCACCGCGGGGCCAAACCTTTGGCAGAGCCCCGATGTCGAAGTCTGAGCGCTGTCCAAAACTCACCGAATCTGTCAAGGAACGGATGGGAGATCCACCTACCTGAGCCCTCATGGTAGCGGCTATGCTGGCGGCTATGCTTCATCTGGGAGATGGTTGAATGTTCGCATGGAGTTGCCCTTGCACCACTTATCAATTGCAAGGCAAAAACGGCGAGTCTCCCCATCAATTGCTAATGACACCAAACCAAGGTCTTTTTCATGGCACGAAACAAGCAACCGGAATTGGGATGATTGACCATCAGCATTGATCGCCGCACATGGCCAACCTCTCTGATTTGTTGTTGCTTGCTTCATAGGATTCCGTCCAGGGCAATGATAAGCCCTGTAGACGATTGACAAATGTTGAAGGGGTTGGTATTGTCTGGCATTGCACTGATCAGGTAGAGTTTTTGGCACCGCTCATCTGTTAAGCATATCTGAATCAAATGATGGGATGCACGCGGAGGCACGGAGTGAATTTTGATCTATCATTCAGCATGGACCCACGTACATAATCTAAAGAAGTCTGGAATTTGTTGAATTGTTTCCTCCCAAAGACCAGTTATTACACAAATCACTTCTTCCAACTTTAGCTAGATAGACGCACACCTGCTGAAGTGTCTCCAGGTTGACGTTGCCACTGCCAATCAGAGTGGTGGTTGTCTTTGGACCGCTTCGGTCAGAGGTCAAACCCAAAGCCTCATTAGCGTCCAACTCACCAAGTTGTGTTTCTCGCGTATTGGAATCTCGTTCCATTCGGGGGTACTTCATGATTCTGGATCCGCCTGCATCCAAACACACCACCGCCATCACAGCAACAAAGAACGCCCGTGTTGTGCGACATCAGATGGGTGGCAATCGTGTCAAATTTCCTGTCGACCTCAGATAAAGGTGGCAAAGTGCCGCAGAGTCCCAATGATAACTTGACAGCTGAGGCAGTTTCTATATCGCTGTCCCGCTGCAGCTAACTAGAACCGTTCAGATGATCCTCAATTACAATTAGAAACATAATGGTTGTCATAATCATTGCAGCCATGTACCTATAGATTCCAGGTAGTATACCACAATCCTGCTAAACGATGATGGCCTTTGAATTTCTTGTATTTGTTTGTTGTCTCCATTGAGTGCCCCAAACAAGTGAACAAATGGTTGATGGAGACTCGCAAGGCGTCAACGAGAAGTTAGGTTCCCCTCAGTCACAATCAACTGAACCACAATCGTTTCACAACTGGTCGGTTCGGATGACCTGCTGGATTGGTTGCATGAAACGAGGTTCCCCATCCCCAAATCATGATTTGGGGATGCTTGCTACATCTTACTGAACCGGAGCCAGTTGATGGCTCTGCCATTTTCCAAATTGTCCAACTCGCCGCAGCGTCTCATTGACCTTTTTCGATGCAAGCGCTCCACTGGGCTGGAACAAGGGCCCCCGGGGTTTGAACTATCGCTGGATCTCTCCCGTAGCAAATTCACCTCATTAACTTTCGTAGTTTGGACTACTTCATACTAGTTCTAGTGGCACCCGGAAACTGTTTGATATCTCATCTTGACACTGATCACTGATCGTTATTTCGATGTTTCTCCATTCTTGCATGAGAAGCAGGAGGCACTAAGCAACAACCAGGATTGGGCACTGGTCCGATCCTAAACTGCTCACAGTTGCACATGTCCCCGCCATTTCCATCACGCCAGGAACGGCAGTGGGCACCAAGGAGAACTTCTTCGTCATTCTTCGTCTCTTCGGTATTCTTCGGTCCCTTGTGTTGGTCCACGCCAGCAGGGTTGGTCCACACATGAGGCAGTTCTCCAGCAGTCAGAGGTACCAAATAGCCATTGGTGGTCACTTTGAAGCCGTGCTGTGTGCTTCCACCGCGCGTCCAGCAACATCGGCAGCAATGGGAGCGGCATCTAAGCCCATGTTCAATGCAACAACCACTGCGATACCCTTGGATTGCCATAGCTTCCTCGGAGCTGAACACCGGCTGTAGGTGAACAATTGGGACCTGTTGGGAGTGGCTACTCCTGCTGGCTCATGGTGTGGCCAAAATCTATGGAGGGACGTAAGTTATCTGAAGTTTTTAAATAAGAAGGAAAAAACAGGAACAACAACCTTTCGGTCAATATTTCCATACAGTCGGCGAATCTTTCCCCAAATGCCTGGTAGCATCATCACTAATTGGCCATCAAAAAAATGAATTTCGGACACTCCTTTGGGAGCACCAAATCGTAGCTGCTGCACTTCTCCAGAGTGATGGGGATGGTGCCGATCATTGTGAAGCAAGAAGGGAGATAGGAAGTGAAACACACGCGTCACGCTGATATCATACAGGTTACAATAGCCTAGAAGAGACCTAATTGTATACTGCTTGTCTCCTTCATAGGGCACTTGACCAGGTCTGCATGGAGAAGTGTTTCGAGTGTCTACCCATGCGAACGTGAACTGTACATAAGTTTATGTAAAACCATTTCAGCCTGGTGACTGAAACACACCACAAATCAAAAAAAAACAAGAAACAAACAAAACAAACGCAACTTGAAAGTAGATTCCAAAAATGTAAAAGCCAAAACAATGCAAAACAGCTAGCCAAAGAGTGAATGTGTTTCTTTGCTTTTCCGTATGTTTATTGTTGCTGTTTCTTGACCTCCGTGAAGTACGCGCCAAAAAAATGCAAATTGCTGCCAAAGCCAGAGTAAAAAGCAAACAAATGAAAGCAAACAAAGCAACACAAATGTAACTTAACTTAGAAAAATAATTGCAAAATTATGGCAAGTATAGAGCAAAAAAACAAGCAAAAACGATGCAACATAAAAACAAAAAAAACAAACCAGAATTTACATGTTTGTTGCTTTCCAATTTGTTTTTTCTTGCTTTACCTTTCGCTTCTCTACTTTTTTGGTGGTATGCCAAGCAAGGCTGCTTTGATTTGCTTGAGAATCGTTACTCACATTATTGCCAGGAACTGCAATTACATATTGAGAAGAAAATCCTGACTCTGCTGATGTGATGCTTTTATGAAAATTACAGTATCATCGGGGAAATAGGTCATATCTACATATATATCTATTGGATTCTGCCGGGAAAATGAAAGGACAATCCGCGCCTACAGGTTGAGCATCATTAGCCAATATCTAGGCAGTATCAACGTGGAGCAAGTGGGCATGGCATGCCATCCTGACAGAGCCGCTAAGCTGTAACAACTGCACTCATCAACAAAGTCAGCATATTTTGCCACAGCAATTCCAAGCTGAGCTAAGCTGCATCCTTATGTAGTTCATGGTGTTGCATCCATCATGGTGTAGAGTCTGCGATTCCCCGTCGCTCTGCACAAGCCAACCACAGGAATATTGCACCTCAGCGCCCTCTGGTACTCGATGAAGCCGTTGCCACATCTCATGGGATATGCCGAGCATGTCTGCAGCATGTTCATGCGAAAGGTGTATGGCAAGGTAACGTGCGGCATCCTCCAAAGAACCTTGGAATGTGCAGCACGTGTGGTGAGTCACAGTGGGCCTGATCATTGATCGACCGTACATCCAACACGATTGGTTCACAACATCGTTTTTTAATTGCCATCCAATTCATTCTGTGATGCATTGATAGCTTACATTGTTTGAATCATATGAGCGGCTGTTCATATCAAACACACCCGTGGCTGCGGCGGACCCTGTCTCATTTCCGCCAATAAAAAAATTAAACGGCTGGATGAGCTCATTTTAGGGTGTCTGGCGCAGCTACTCACGGAATCTCACGGACGTATTTGCTCATGCTTTTTTCGCTACACTCCGCGCTATGTCATTGAGAGGTTGGTAAGCGCCGTCGACTGGTCTGAATACTTGACATTGATCACGTGACATTGGGATTTATGACTATTGTGTGGGTGTGTGCAAGCTACTCTCTCCCTCTCTCTCTCTCTATTATCTATCTGCTACAGTGCGCACTTGTCAATTCATCGTATTAGGCAATTTACATTGAGACCATTCAAAGCGGATATCAACGACACCTCAGCATCACTCTGTATCAAACAAGCTGGGCTCATGTTCCCGAGGCACATAGCTGGGATTCCCTGGCAATTTACAATATTCCAACCCAAGATCTGCGAATGTAACAAGCATCTACTCACAATTTGGGCCACACGAGGATCACCAAAGCCTTGAAGCCTTTGAGTAGAGCACAATAGATATAATAGATATGTCCACAAATCGGATGGACCCCCCGCCCAATGTAAATGACCACAATGACAATCAATGCACAACTGCTGAGGATACCAACCTATGATCCTATGGCCATGTGGCTGCATGCGCGTTCAGTGTTGCCTCTTCGCTGATTTTTCGGCCTCCTGCGGGGACCGAGGCTCAGGGGCAAGGAACTAGCCGGGCTAAAAAAAAAAGGGGGGGAGCCGATGCCAAGCTCCAAGCATCATGATTGTCGGTCGTATCACTCACACGGTTTCACTCATTCGCCATGATGCTCCTATGATTGGATGGTGCATCCATTTGTGGAGGTCGTCACTACCATGGGGTGCCCCTCGAATCTGTAGCCACCAGTGGATGGCCCGAGAACCCATGCGCTGCCAGTTGAGCCCAGCATCAATGCACATGCGCCCCAGGCGCAATTGCGGCCGGGTTGTCAGCGCCTGACACGATGCCATACCGGCCTTTGGGGATGGGCATCGGCACGGAGTCCAACATCCCATCACTTAGATGATCTGATATCAAAAGCCCGACTCAAATACATTGGTTCTAACTATGACACCATCAAATGTCAACTTCAACAAACCAACCCCACCAACCCCACCAACCCCACCCACCCCACGCACCCCACCCCTGCAGCTGTGGCAGCGCCGCGCCTGGCTTCTTGGGATCCACAGCTTCGCCAGTGTCCCTGGTGCCCCAAATCTGCTGTGTGGCACCGAAACCCGCAGAGCTCATCTGCAGGGGACCGAAGAGCTCGCCTCGGTCAGTGATAGGGACTGCCCCCCTGACGTCTGAGGGATTCCCTAGCATGGCCCAGAACCACACAGCCAAAAAGAGAGGTTTCTAGCCGCCTTTAAAACATGGGTGCCGAAGAATAGGTTTTGGGGGCTCAATGGTAACTCAACTAGTTGAGGATGCCATGTTAAAAATGCAGAATGATGTACCTCTTCAAGTCCCTCAACCCTCTTCAGCCCTATGACTTTCAGCCCTATGACTTTAGCTTCCACAACTGCCATGGTAACTTGACCAAAGGGTGATGCATGGTTAGTTGATGATACATTTCCCTACTTTTTCGTGCATGGCTCGGATCAGTTGCATGCGAACAGAACACCGTTGCACATCCAAAGATGGTGTGCTCTTGCGGTCGAGAGAGGTAGTCAGAAATGATTGGAAATGGAGCTGTTTACTTCAAGTTTTAATGAGATTCTATGTGCAAAACTTTCGCAGAAACATGGTTTGAGGATGATGAAACTGTGCGTGGTGCGGATCCTCCAAGGGATTCTGGACAAAGGGGATGGGACGCACCGACTTGAGAACATAATGGAGGGAAGGCATTCAAGTACGAGATGCAAAAATGCAATCAAAAAAACACATCAAACATAAACACCAATGGGTCAACCACTGATTGACTTGTAAGTTCTTCAAGTTTGTCGCATACGCACCGTGCAGTCATAGCAACCACCCAAAAAATCAAGCAGCGCTCAGTCAAGAAAAAACTGCCAAAAAGAAGGATAAAACTGGCGGAGCTGAACATGAAAGGCAGGAGGCCATGGTTCCCAAACGACATGTCACACCCCAAAGATTGAAAGTCGATCAGCAGTTGGGTGCCCACTGGATTTGGGATAGGTCTATGGGGATTTTGATCTCAACAACCTCTCCCTTCTTTAAGTAATTACTAGTTCCTAGCATGTGGCTATGTAAACAATAACACAGTTTGGTTTGCACGGGCGGGATCTATACAACCGTACCGCGAGGAATTTTGATCATGGCGCGGCCCCACCGCACAGCCGAAAGGACAGCGTCGCTGAAATTCCAGTGACGTTGCATCAAGTCTTCCCAAGGCGTATCGAGCAAAGTTTCCATCATCACCTGTAGCCAGGCCACAACCCTCTCTGGATGAGCATAATCAACCACTTGCTCACCTACGACTGGAATCATGTATCTGGTGCGTAAGTAAAAATGTTCAAACCTATGTAACCTACTTAACATACTGGGCAAGAAACAAGGAGGCAAATTGGATGTCTGCAACAGGAACGTACCTGGATGCCGGTGGCCTAACATGCCCATTACTGCTGGGTCACGTCCATTTCTACGCATCTTGGGGCACTCTGGCTAAATATGCCAAGCGGGATTGAGACAGGAACATGGAACAGCAGTGTAAACCTTACATACCAAAACTAAGAACAATTCTTTACATCTTTTTACCGGAATTGTGGCCGCCCCAGCTGCCTCACCAACTGTGGCAAACGGCGTCATAGGCTCAAAGCAGTTTAGTGGGAAAGCCTCACTTTGAATGATGCGAATTTTGATAGGAACATTCACGCCATCCAGCGACCAATCGACAACTGGCTGAATTTCAATTCACTACCATAGGGCCTACCCGGCAGTGAAGCTCCACGGGATGACCCACGCAACTTTGTCAAGTCACGCCAAGGTTTTAGGACCAACAGCCCGCAGAAAGCCCAGCCGCAGAATATGACAAGCCCAACCACAAACGCTTGGATCCGACCAACATTAACCAACTCTCCCACACTCAAGGATGAGCAAATGCTTCGCCATGGAATTGGCTCAACTATGTTCAGCTGCAGCACTGCTTCAGCCGTGCTGCCGCAGCAAGGCTGACCCCCTCGTTGGAGTATTCGTACTTACCTGGAGCTGGGGCATGGCTGATGAACCCAACCACCCGCAAAAAGCCGTGCATTGTCCTTCCTACAGGATACCTTGGGTTGGTTGGCAGTGATTGGATCAAACTTCTTGTGAAATAGATCAATTCATGGCTGGAACATCAGTAGTTTGTGACCATAAAGTGAAGCACCCGGCCGTTCCTGACACATTTTAAGACATCCTCACACACACAGGTCGTAAGAGGCATCTCGTAGTCTAGCACAGCTGGGCAAACAAAGGACTGGGCATGGCTATAAATCAAAGCAGTGAGGGATCCAAATGTGTAGAAGTCAGCGGCCATGGCAAAAGTTGGGGACGTTTATTGATATGGATGTAAGGATCTTCCATTACCTAGTCTAACCTGGCTATGGAAAATCACCATTTTTTCAAAGGAAACCCCGGGAAACCCCAACCCTTGATGTCTTGATACTTCTGAGTCATTCCCCCCTGGCGCATCCAGCGCATCCAGCGCATCCAGGTCGCCAATCTCGTGAGGCTTCAGCGCCAGCATCCGTGCGTAGTACTTGCGCCGCTGCTGCCGCCGTTCCGCACCACTGGAGCCATGGCTTTGCTGCAGGTGCCAGGCGTAACTCCAAAGGTCTGGGTCCGACACCTGGAGGTCTCGCCATGACAGCACTACCCAAACTGATGCCACATCAGCCAGTGAAATGGAACATCATCCATCCCCAAAGATCTACCATCACCAGGGGATGACCACATTTAGATCCCTTTAGGTAGTTCGGCTTCCCTATTAAAATAAACATTTGGGCATGGTTGGTGCTGCGACCATTTGCGGGCCCTGAATGACACATGATCAGTGACATGCCTTCCAGCAGCCACCGCGATGAGTCAGCAACATCTCCAAGGTCACCTCCCTGAAACCGCTTCCTTGGGCCACTTCACTCAGGGTCGGGTCTCCCATCCTGAGCTGAGCTTCGAAACAAAAATGGAGATCAACTGGTTGGGTACCGACCTATATCAATGGTTACTATGATTAATGATTGTTACTATACCAAGCTGGTTGATAACCCGTGGTTGATGAGTACTGGTCACTCACTACTAATGGCCAAACAGTCAAGCAAAAGGAAAATTACCAATTGTTGTATCAACCTGTGTTTCATCTCATTTCACCTGTCTTTTCCCCGGCATTTTGAATCACCGCTGCAACTAAAAATGTTCGGTGAGGAACGCATCACAAGCGGCTTGCGTGGCAACAAATTAAACCTTGAAAACAACCGCTCTGATGTAAGAATCCTTTGATGATCTTTGATGTTTTGACTCAAAGCAAAGCATCGAAGCGCGAAACAGCTGTTTAGTTCTAAAAGTCATGGGCCTGTTCAACTTGGATTTGCACTAGCACTAGGCAAGGATACACCAACCATGATCATCATCATCATCATCATCATCATCATCATCATAATTACTACTCTGATCCGCTTTGTCAATACATCTGTGTTGCTTCCATCATTTCATAGGAGCCTAATCACCCAAAAGCAGCAGCAGCACCCTCTACGATCCGAAAGGCACATTGACAACAACAACAACAACAACAACAACAACAACAACCACAACCACGACCACAACCAACAACCAACAACCAACAACCAACAACCAACAACCAATAACACCAACAACAACAACAACAACAACAACAACAACAACAACAACAACAACAACAACAACAACAACAACGACAACAACAACAACAACAACCAACAACCAAGAACCAACAACGAGCAACAGCCCACAATCAACAACCAACAACGACAACAACAACAACCAACAACCAACAACCAACAACGAGCAACAGCCCACAATCAACAACCAACAACAGCAAACAGCAAACAGCAAACAACAACAACAACAACAACAACAACAACAACAACAACAACAACGACAACGACAACAACAACAACAACAACAACAACAACAACAACAACAACCAACAACCAACAACCAACAACCAACAACCAACAACCAACAACCAACAACGAGCAACAGCCCACAATCAACAACCAACAACAGCAAACAGCAAACAGCAAACAACAAACAACAAACGACAAACAACAAACGGCAACCCCACCACCACAAACAAGGGTACCAACACTGACACCAACAAAAGGAATCAACCACATTACAACTGCGAACTGCTACCAAACAACAAGGAACAAACACCCAGAACTAACCAACAATGGTGGAACCATATTTTCTTCCAGCAATATGGTGTTTGAGGGTTGGAGGCAGCTCCAATCATGCACAGGCACCAGCAACATCAAACAACCATTGACAAAACGAATGCTGCAGTATGTGCTGGCACCAACCATGAAGGCAATACAGCAACTGTACACGTTGCTTCCCAAGAATTCAAGCCTTGTCGAGTCTCAATGCTTCAGCTACCGTCACATTCCAGGAAGGAAGTAGCCCTTTCTCTAGCAACACCGCAGCCAGGGTGGCAGTCATCGGCTTGGTATTGGAGCCGCAATGCCAACCTGGGCTATCGTTGCTGCAGGGGAGAGGCTGGCATCTCCGGGGATTGATGATTGATGTAAAAAGATAATGACTGCAAGCAATTATCTCTTGCAGTTGGAAAGTTCATCAACTTCTGCTTTACGTATGACTGCTTGTTGGCTGGTTCTGGCTGGTTCTGGCTGGTTCTGGCTGGTTCTGGCTGGTTCTGGTTGGTTCTGATTTAGGATCAAAAAATTAAGAAAGAACCGCGGAGAAGGACAAATAAAATCTGGGGACCTCGCTGCGGTGTCCGAAGGAATGAGAGGTCGTGCAGCTCCATGGTTGGTTGGCTCATCATCCGACCATCATCCCCTCCTTACGTCAAACCAAAAACGCCGGCAATGACAACACGCCATAGATTTTTTGGGAGCTTGGGACGGGGATCTGTAGCGGTTGGGTGCGATAATTCATACCTTGAACTTGCCAGGTAGAGAGGATGGACCAAGGACAATGATGGTGGTTGGTAGCTCTGCGAAACGATCCCTGAGCTATGTAAACCATTTGAGGCACCATAAAGCCATGCTCCTTAAACGTTTTGTCAATAGCTGCTGTTTGCTCTTTGGCGGCTTGGAGGGCTGGAAATCGCTTGGACACTTGGAGCGTTTACATGCTGGAGATGCACAAATGCAGAATTCTTGACATCTTGTCAAGACACGAAAATGCAAATTATTGGGGCCAAACAACGCCAAACATGCAAATTCTACAAGACATATCTTGACATAAGAGTGAAATGCAAATCCTTTTTGAAAGACTGTTCGCTCCAAACATATACAAGCGTTGGATTAAACGACATAGAAGCGGTTGGTCAAAACAAAATAGTACGAAGGCCGACATAAATCCAAACGCGCCCGTGTACAAACCTGTCACAACATGTCACGGGATGGCTTGCAACCAATGATTAAAACAACTGCTTGATTCACGGATGCTACGCCGGGCTATCCTGTCAGAATTTCCCAGTGATGATATTCAATAGGTAAGCATAATCTTTGATATTTCATTTCATGAATCATGTAATCTACTTTTTTGCTTAAATTGATGAGGTGCATAGTGTGTACGAGTACCGTGTACCAAAAGCGGTCACCGTTTCCATTCAGCCACTGCTACCGTTTGCCGCTGAAACCACTGACCCAGCGACAATCGCCAAGCTCAGCTGGAGCGTTCAGCTCGAGGTCTTCACTGGGGCGTCCTGGCAACACGGGGGAGCTGAGGGGGCAGGAAAACCAGCTGTTAGGACTGTGAAAAATGTCCCAAAGCCATTGATGATTCAAATTGATTAATTGCAAATTATCGGCATTTGAATACAAAACCTTGTCTTGTATACTTGGCAGATTTACATGCGGCTCATGGGTTTATCCACCCAAAACTGATGAAACACTTGTGTTTTGACAAGTGCTAAGGCGGCCGGCTGTAGTCTACACACTGTGCATGTTGAATGTCCCTCATCGTTCCGTGCTTACACGGCCTCCGGTGGTCTTCGCTGGTGCAGTGTAATAGGTCATGCCCAGAACAGATCTTTCGACGGGATCCACTGCTATCTTGAACTCCAGTTTGCCGCGAGCAATGTCTCGGTGAAAAATAATCCAGCTATCTTCTCTTCCGACCTTGGTTATCTCCATGAGGCTTGGGTGCTTCCTCTTGTCTGCCGCCATGCAGTCGATCGGTAGAAAACAACCCTACTGAGTATGATGATGAAACAAATGTGATGATGCTTATTGCTTTATAATCTGTTCAATTGGTGATGGCAATCACAACTGGATAATCATTGTCACCACGTTGAAGATCATGCTGATGCTGCTGATGACGATCTTGTTGTGGGGACAACGGGATTTGGGGGATAGCAAGCACCCTCCCAGTCGCAGTGGTGGGATAAGTGCTCTACGCCCAAATAGTGGCTGGGAGCTGTTGGTTTTATGTAAAATACCATCAGCCATTACATTGTGCACTGCATAATTGCCATGTGACGTGTCCATTAGTGTTCACCTGTATCAGTCCAGCAAAGCAGCTTCAATTATGGGATCCGGTGTTTCGCATCTTTCTGATCACCAACTAGTACCATGCTCTCCAGCTGGCCCAAAGGAGCGGTTCTGACAAAAGCGTATCTGGTTGAGGCATGCCGAAGGTTCGTATATGCCATGTATAGGTCCATATCAACATGTATCAACAAACGAGCCCCGAGTTTGCCTCAAAATAGCTGAAGTGATCCATCCCAAGCATAGAATTACCAATATTGATGATGCAATATGAACCTCACATCATCAGCTCGCAGATTGCATGTCAGGGTCACCTGATGTCAGGTCTTATGTCACCTGATGTCACATATATCCACTGTCCTTGCTACCCCTGCAGCTGAGGTGCCAGCTGCGGTATGCCCTGCAGCTTCAGCAGCTGGGCGGCAGCGATGAAGCGGCGCCACTCCGGGGCAGGCACCTGGTGCCATGGGTGGAAGCCATGGATCGCCATGGTGATTTCGTGGTGATTACTGGCTGGTGCTTGGCTTTCCCAAGGTTTTGGTCAACCAACCATCCCAAAAAGTCATAGGGGAAAATGGTCAAAACATGCTGGTCAAGCAAAACATGAGTTGTCTTCATGTGTTTTCACCACCGAACTACGAGCGGTTGTCCAACCGCCTTTCCCATACTTTGTGGACCATCCACGAGGGGGATGGTTGGTGCCCCAAATTGTTGGCCAAAGCTGAGTTGAAACTAGGGCACCACTTGTATCGGTCAAACCAACAAACGTGTAAGCAGGAGGGGTACTACTCTCTAGGTGCTGGGGTTTATGATGGGTTCATGATCTTTGATCTTTGGCCAGCTATGAACTATAAAATTGTATAGCTATAGTTGGTCAACCATGCCTAGCAGTGGCCGCTAAGTAGCTATGGATGATAATGTTCCAAATGGTTTATTCACGATAGATTATCAATAAATGGGGCGGTGGTTCTTGGTTGATTGACCGCTTGCAGCCTACTCGTAGCTATAGGTATGTAATTGATAAACACACCTAAGTTTGTACTAACTAGAAGTAATTGAAACAAAGTCAGAATCATAATAGATGGGTAATAGCCAAGAACACATGAGAAAGTCACACATTGTTGGTGAGTACACACTAATCCAGCTTCCCCAATGGGAATAGTGGGCAATTTAGCATAATTGATAATGACCTCCCACAAATAATCAACAGTGGATATGATCGACTATTAGTGGGAGAATATTCAGCAAAGAGCGGCGCATGATGGCTTACGCATGGTTTGCATACAGATCCGCAATTCACCGACCCCATTCCCAACATGAAATCAAACCTGAACGATGGGTCCGGAATAGACATCCAAACTCGTGCCTTTTGGTTTCTATCTTTCTGGGTTCCACGTCCTGTTGAGTAGCAGGCCAGCTGCAAACACGCAGGCCTGCTGCTCCCGCTCAGGTAGTAAATCAACCACATGAGGAGTGGAAAACATCTGGGAGAAGTACTGGATTTGGCCACAAAGGTATAGAACAACCCAGGGCAAAGTAAGTGATATGCTGATGTGTATGAAAGTGTGCAAACATGAGCAAGCAAATGTGCATCAGTGTGTGGGTCTGACAATGTACATGCCAAGGTGCCATGTCCAAAACCGCACTCCCATAATCCTGGGCTTACAAAATGACGGACCCAAACCTGTGGCATCAAAACTTTTCGTTGCAGCTGCATTGGCGTCACCTCACCTGCTGCAAAGTTTCAAGGGAGATGAGCGGCATGAGCTGGTCCACATCACCAGCACACAGCCTCACAATCAAGTGACAGCCCCAATGATTGATTCACACAACTTGATTACATTCAAAGACCATATTGTTGCCAATAACATCCCATAACCACTACTTTTCAAAATAGCTTGAAGCCTTGGTGAGCTTCGAGGTGACAAACATATCTTGTCTCTACGGGATTGTTGGGTTTGATGGTCTTGCACTAGCACCTGCCGCCCGAATAGGCACCTTCACCCAACAGGGATGGCAGGCCCTCAAGGTCAAGGTCGTCATGGAAACAGCTGGGGCTGAAGGGGGTAACCGGGGCACTGCATCTGAATACTATCTGTCCCATCGAATTGGGGGCAAAGAATCCCTACCATAAGGAACTGCTTCAAAAATGTGGAGAACGCATGAATTCACTTTCCTCCTGTCGACCCCATTAATTAAGCAAAGAATCCTACATCATATGAAGTTAGCCCAAGAAAAGCCTGAAATGCCTGAACAAGGACCGTCAAGGACCATCAAGCACCACTTGGAGCGTGTGCCTAAGCAAAGGCACCTCCATCATCATTCGGAAGGAGTAAACCAAAAACATCGAAGCTCTTGCCACTGGTTGTTTAGGCAAAATTTGAAGCGCGAACGAGTTCATCCAAGAACCAACCAGTCAATAATAACCCAGGCGCAGTTGCAGGACGAAACTGGCAAAGGCTGCTGTTTCTTCCGGTATCCCGCGGACAGCATCGGCGCGGCGCATGCCAGCCATGCCCAGACTCGCATGGAAGCCAGGAGACGTCCTCCTGAAACAGTCCAGCTACACCTGGTGGATGCTATATGCTAAAAAGCGGGATCTTAATCAGCAGGTTCAAAGCATCTTAGGTAAACTAAGTGGAACACACTTGGCTTGTCGGAGAAACCCATATGCTGTTTCACAGGATCAATCTGCCAAAAAAGGGGGCCAACTATATAATGTACCAGTTTGAGATATCGATCGTCACAGGCAGGGATATCATTACCCCCCAGAAAGCAACCCCGCTTCTGTTTGAGGCTGTGGGATGCTCCATGGAGGAAGTGTCACCAAACTATGTCGGGAATGTGTCCTCAGCACTGCCACACCGCAGCATGATGCAGCAGCAGTCGCCAGGGTCTGGCTGGCCAACGCATCCAAAGCAGATTCACGACATGACACCCACTGGGCCATAGATCTGCTGGTGAGGGTCAGGGAGAGTTGCTACTTTGGACTGGCTGATGCCGGCAGCAATTTCATGGCCCCATTCGCAGCTTATCCGCTGCTTAGTATGGGTGCTGCTGGCGGCAAAATAGATCGAACGTAAGCAATTGTCCGGACAGGCACAGATTCTTGCATTCACAAATGATAACGAATGCAACACGCTGCGCATCAATTCTTCCAAAGAACTGCAAACTGAGTCCCACAGCACTCGCTTTACTCGATTGACAAAACAATGAACAATCAAAAGCTTGGATGGTGGCTCTGATTGATAAGCCTTCTTCTGTTGGATACAACTTGGATGATTTGACTTCTGCCAACTTGTGCCAAGTATGCATTGTTCACTGCCATGTCTTTTGGTAACCAACCTAGTTGACTCCAAACGTGGTAACAAAATCCGTGTCAATATGATGACGCAAAATCAAGATGCATCTCAGGCCTAGAACAGCTTGAACCAAGCTGCAGGAAACCCAACTGATTTTCCCCTTCAGTACATGGCAAGCAAAGAAGCAGGGTGGCTCAGAAATCCGTACTTGGGTATTGTGGTACATAGGCATGTCCATAGGTCAGGTAAACTAAAAATCCACCAAACAAAGCCATTTTTTTGCCTGTTGAGTCGCGGATGGGTATGGCAGCTGGGTTAGGGCGGTCCCAACCCATGCTGCTCTCAAACAGATCATTGGAACCAGTGTTCCAGTGGATTGTTTTTCAGCTGTAATGCCGACACTTTGCCGGCATTTCTTAAAAGTTGGAAGTTCGTTACGAGAGGCAAACCATAGGGGCACCCAAACTTCAGATGCTTCCCAAGGAAATGCTGCCGAAAAAGGTCCATAAAAAATTGAAAGTTGGATTAGATGATTAGCCGAGCCAAAACACCACAGCTTCACACGAGTAATAAAAATATTCTCATTTGAAACATTCTGAGCGACAAGATCCCAGAAATAGAACACCTCACAAGGAAAGCATTTGTCGCCAGCATGTCTTTGTCTCGCAAACGGATTTTCTGACCAAAGTTGTGCAAACTCTAGATGCTCTGATCTCATTGAGAGGCCTGTGAAAATCGCCAAGCGTTTCATTCTTGAAATGACAGTTGTATTCTGCACCTTTAGCATCTTCACCGGCACCTTCACCTACTTCTTCTCCAGGAAAATTGAGCTTTCGAATAAATTCGATCCAGTCCTGAAACTCCTGCTCATTTTCCTTCAATGCCTGAAGAAATGCGGTGAGATCTTTCTTGTGGACAAACGCCTTGCTCAGAAAACTCTCAGTTCCTCTCGTTCCATCACTGCCACTCTCTCGAGTCCAAGTCCATTGCCACGGCTGGGAACTGGTCATTCTTAGTGCGCCGCTTTAGCCCGGCTTGAGCCAAATCAACGAGGTTCCATCATGTCATTGGCCATGCTGTTGGCTATCTGCGACCGCTGACCAAACATCGTAAGTTATCCATAATCAACCTTTATTTATCTCTTGATTGAACTGATTCAACCCAGCCAATTTACCAGCTAACTAAGCAGTGGTTACTGACCATTATGAACCATTGATCAGCCATTAATCAACCATGAACCCAACTGCCAAACATCGCCAGTGCGAACAACACTTCCTGAGTGGTGCAAAACACACGGGGGCTTTGTGAAGCTGCGCAAGGTGTGAGTGAATCAACGAGCTGACTTACGATAAGGAAGCAACATAGGAAGCACATGGAAGCAATATCAACAGTACTGATTTACTCTTTGCTACTCCTAAGTTATGCATTTACAATCAAGCAAGAAGAAATCAATGGCAAAACTCCAATAAAATATCACGATGAAGCACGCGCTATTCAAAAACGCTGAAGAATGAACGGTTTGATGGCCTTCATCGTGATCAATGGTTCAATATTCTGACGATGAAACATATTCTGAATAGCAGCTTTCTGAATGGTTCATCCACGAAAGCAAACTCCATGCAGAGATCGTCTGCCCAGGCACTGCTCGCGTTTCATGGCCTTGCGCTTCATGGACGGCGAGCGTCGCGGTCTGAGCGCCGATTCCTGGGTGGTGACACCATGGTGACGCCGTGGTAGGGAAGTGTTTCGTGTTTGTGTTGGAAAATAGTTTGGTGGCTGAGGTCAAATCATTGTTGGCAATGATGGCCGATGCTCTCTCATAGTCGTGCACTATATTGATTGATATAGTGGTCGGTGATGGATTCCTGTGGGGTTCACAAGACGTACTTGATGGGGAGGCACCAGTGCCGGGTGGGGTGTAGATCATAGACAGATCCCTTAACGGATAAAACTCATGATCATACTAATCATACGCGTCCTGTTCAGATCTGATAGGGTCAGAAAGGATGATGCGAAAGAACCGGGCCGTTGCATGGCTCCTCAAGGGAAGGGACTGACTCAATCATGACTGCCTCCCCGCAAGTTCACCAACAGCTAAAGTGATCGCGATCATGCAAATGGGATGCTTCCGAATATGGAGTAAAAATAAGCAATAAAATATGTTCAGAAAAATACTGGTCTTGATGGTATTCAAATATGACATACGCTCGGCCATGAAGCATACCCTGCCTCAAAAGGCGGCCAGGTACATGATTTGTCAACAGCTTGCAATCGAATGAAGTTATGCATCGGATACTTCTGTGTCAAGTGGTGGCTCAGCATGCAAGCGGTCTACTGGGGTTTTCCCATGTTTTCCCTAATATCAGCCATCCCACTTGCCCTCAGTATAGAATTCTCAAAATTCCGGCCGCGGCCCCCATGCCCAACCAAAATCAAACGAACAAACACACATGCGGAGGCACAATCAAGTACCTATGAACTGACATCCACATTTGCACAGGCCCATGTAGTAAACTAAAACCCTTGCTATTCAAGTGTCAAGAGCAACGACTGCTTGTCAGTCATATCTTGTCATACCGTATTGCTTTTCTCCGTCCGTGTACCAACTCGAATCTAGAAGATGGTGCTGCGACTGCCAAGCATCGGAACTGGACTTCGCAAGGCGCGGCAAACGAACTCCAACATCTCCAACCTCAACGCTGGTCAGCACTTCCACACTGTTCTTCCCACGGTCGGTGCCTTATGGTCATCATATGCTTGAGAACTGGTAATATTTAGTATATTGGCTAAAGGTTATAATGGTAGATCCACACCAATAAACCAACTTCAATAGCTGGTGGCTAATGATGTACCATCAAATAAAGGGTTATATTGCATCCCTTTAAGATAGAAGATATTCAATGATTTTTTCAAATAGAAGATGCACAAATGGGGTTGCCCGAGGCCATTTCAAATAGAAGATGGTTCACGACGCACGAGCTGTCCCCGAAGGGGTCAATTTGAAGGTTTTGACAGTAAAATCTGTCCAGTCCTGTCCTGCCAGAATTCGTGATATTCCCAGGGTTTTTATTTAAAAATGGCCTAAGGGGAATGAACCCAAAAAGGGACAACCCGGAAGACTCGGGGACAACCGATGCGACATGGCCATTTTGGAGCATCCACCTTGAAAAACTGCAAAAAACATCGAGTTTTTGCTTGTGAATTGATTTCCAACCTGTTCAATCCTGACCCTAAAGTTACTGCAAGTAGGGAAGAATCAAATAGAAGATGGTCATGTGAAAAAGGCCCGATCAAATAGAAGAAATTAGCAAACAATTATCTTTCAGGGATCATCTTGGATGGAAAGAATAAATGAATTTCGTCTATTTGAAATTGGTTTTGTCTGTAAACCAACCTCAAAAGTATATCCATTTGAATTTCCCCGTTCTGCTCCACTCCTGTGACCCGTGGCCGGATTGATGGACAACTGATTTTTTTCACCCCAACCCTCCAAAAGGCAGAATCAAATAGAAGCTGAATTTATTTATTTATTTAAGATCATCTGAGCAAATTTTTGCGACATCACTTTTTGACCCCTTTTTTACTGTCCGATAAATAATATCTTCTATTTGAAATTTCGTTTGGAGGGCTGCCCAAAGCCATTTCAAATAGAAGCTGAATTAATGGAATTTCTTCTATCCTAGAGGAACGCACTATAAAGGGTTTCTCAATACGGATCTACGATTATGTGGCTGAACCCTGGCATATATGGTTAAAAATTGCTGTTTGGTCATCATGTGGCTGCCCATGAGCAAGGGTTGATGGCTGGCTAAAAACATCGTTAATGATTGGAGGTCCAACTTAATAACCTCCCTATTTTTGATGGTAAATCGCCTTTATGGTTGCATTCACTGTGGTTGATATACGTCCTACTATTTGACATAAGTTGCCATTTCAGCCGTCATATTGCATATGATCCCCCCAATCAGCAAGCATAAAAGCCACCATGACTTCAGATTGCTAACCACTCACCAACCATCACAAAGGAAGGCAACATACATTACAAAAACAAGTCAGCCATTCGTTGGAAAAAAACACCGTCAGCCATGATGAACCATGGCATATCTCGCCAAGGCTAAGCCAACCACCCGTTCCCATGGCAACCAACGACCCATGACATCCCATGACTCCGCTGGCGCCTTGGACGCTTTGGGGCTCCTCTTAGGGCTACTCGCCACGCTGCTGACGCTCTGCGGGGTCTTGTGGCCACCCTGCCGTCTGCGAAGTCAACCGGTGCCCAGAAGTCAATTGTACATTGCATCCCGGAATGGCTAAAAATACAACATACATCCATGTGTATAAATATACATAAATCAATAGATAGATATATATATATACAAACATTCATTCAAAAATGTATATCGGAATGTTTAGATAAAGGGAAACATATAACGGTATAGTTTCACCCAATTTTCTGCAGACACTTGGCCATTAAAGCACTTTGTGCAGTTCATTCCGAAGCAATTAAACACGAAGGTCATTAGGTGGCCCTGTGATAGGATGACAATTTCTATGATGCGATGACAACTTCTGTGATACGATGTCAACTTCTTTGATGTGTGGCCACTAGTATCACACGCTGCGAAACACTGTATGTCTACTGAAAAACAATGAAAAAACTCTTAAACGTACTATACCACATAGAAATGTATAAATCCTAAATACGTACATGTGGCAGAATGAATGAATTACAAACCATATAGGTTTCAAGCATCTTCAAGAACGCATTCTTGAGTTTTTTTTGTTCCTGTTTCTTGAGGGTTTCACGTTGTATTTATGTGGATGTGATGTTTCCTCCAGGGATCCAAATCCCAAAATATGTTCCCTCCCAGGCTGAAATAGAATATCAAAGGAGAGATCTTCAATCTGTGGACGTTCTCCCAAAGCATTTTTTTAAGCGAGCCTTTGGATTACCCCTGTGGTTCATTTTGTCACCCATGGCGCGATTGATCATAGCTGAGTCCCCAGCTGACAAGCTACAGACTGGAAATTTGAGAAGAAACAAGAAATTAACAGGAATCAATAGAAAACACACAGCATGCAAAATGAGTTGTCAGGCTTGTCGACCATCAACCTCCCTGGAGTTGTTTGCAATGAACAATCCCGGATTTCATACTCGGAATTGTATACTTGATACGAATGAATGACCTTTTGCCCATGATTTGGCATGATTTGGCCTACCCTGCTGTTGGACAATGACAAATTGACTACAATTCTGATGCATCTAGTATCAGTGCGTTTCATCCAACTGCAATCGGGAAAGTGTTTCAATGTGCTCCCTTCTCCGCTCTGCTACCCAAGGGATCCAGGCCACTAACCATTATCAAATATCATCAATCATTAGCATGGTCCACTGTCATCAGCAGTCATCAGCCGTTCTCGCCAACAATGTCAGCCAAGATCACGATTCATCCAAATGGGAGAATAACGAGCACAAACTGTGCCATCAATTCATTTATCCGCCTTCATCACCATTCATCAACACAATTGTAGTTTGATATCAGTCAGCTGTAGGATTGGTGATGTTTTGTGGTACCTAGGCGTCCCCTGCTCGCGTCTCTTAGGCCTTCTCTTTTGACGGTGCTGCTCGCCCAGAGGCAGGGTCTTGGTCAATGCCCAACGCTTCCCTTGGCGGGTGATGGCTGGTGAGCTGTACCAGAATCATCCCACAAAAAACAGATGGTCTTCAGAAACCCGTGGCTACACCACTTGTTTGGTGAGCCAACTTATTTGGTGAGCCAACTGACATCTTTTTTGCTGAAAACGAACTGCTGCTATTACCAAGCACCAACAAATCACTGACGCTCAGCTGTTTGGCTTCACCCTTGGTTCACCAGCTATCCCCCAAACCCTATTTTTGAACTTGCGTTCTCACCCACGAGCACACCAGTAAGCCAAGCTCATCTTATTCTCAATCAGCTTCTCAAATAACTTCTCAACCATCTTTGCCCAGTTTGCCAAGCTCAATATTTTTTCTCAACCATCTTCGCCACCGATTCACGGCGCCAATTCTGCTTTCAAGCCGCAGCAAGATTTGCATGATGGACAAATCGCCCTTTGCACTCGCCAGCACCGTTTCATGTTCTTGCAGGCCCCGGAGCCGGTCCTGGGGCGGTTGCTATGGGAGTTGGCTGTGAACCCTCAAAATGCATAACTTATTGGTGGCTTGAAGCCATCCCAACCAACTACTTTCCACTTTTCCACAGCTGCTACCACCATCCCAATCATCCATCCAAAACATTGGGAAACAATTCAAAACGTTCAAACCCGCCACCTATAGTGCGTATCACCATTTCATCGCAAGTTAGGCTGCTTCAAAGGCAAACGTACCGCTTGGAACACAGTAATCACATTGAGAACCGTTCATTTCTTCCCACACTGCAATTTCAGAGAAAAACGCTTCGCAAGGGTCCAAATCGCAGCAAGGGGCAACGTTACAACTATGTACCTCTCCTCACCTAGAAAGTGAGGCTGGCTTAGGTGTCAATATTTTAAAGGTATGGAAAAGGTATGGTAGGGTGCTCCTTTGGGCCGTCGTGTGCCGGTTCCTGATCCCCCCAGCTGCTTGGCAGCTTCCAAGAGTGGTTCATGTTCAAACGTTGTGTGGGTGCAGAGCGCTCTACTCTTCTGGTCAGCGTTCACGTTCAACTCCTCAATTGCTGCTGTCGCACACGTTACATCGAAAACCTTTTTGCTTAGGTATCAGTGGAGGGACTTTCAGCACCTGTGCCGCTTCTCAATCTAACAACCCTCTTGGTGTGCACCTTCAGTTTGCGCTCACACTCCTCCAGTCTTGGCAAGCATCCGGATCATGACATGCACAAAGCAGTCAGTCGGATTCATTTCCAGACTCTGAATTGCGTTACAGTCGCGTTTAGTATGCTACTACAACCACTTGGCACCTAAAATGCCCAACAAGTTAATGACATAATGAAACAAATCAATAAACATGATCTCCCGAGCTATCAACATCACCCAGTCAGCATGCCATGTTCCGACATAGATTATGTTTCCGTGCTTGCCGTAACCAGTGCTCCCTTCCAGCTACCAATCCAACCACTTCGCCCCTTCTGCGAACCGAGCTTCACCAAGAGCGAGGCCCTTGTGGGTAAAGATCCTCAGTGACAAATCTGCGGCGTCAAAGAGGTGGAGAGGAGAGTTGGTGACGTTGACCAGCGGTTGTGGGTGGCTACTCTCAAATCTTTAGACTCTAGACCATGTTTTGGGGAACAAATTCACCAGTTAGATGTCTTCTCGATGCTTGCCACTGAATATTTTTCACCTGAATAAGGCAATGAAACAACAGGGACACAGAACATGAAAAATTGGTTGGGGAAGGCAAATTATGTTGCTGCACCCGTGCAGCAAGAACCCTGCACCAACGATAAAATTTAAAGATTGGCATCCCTGTTTTCATGGCACAAACATTGTCAATCATCATTGAAGGTTTGTTAAAAACCAGTAGCTGTTACATATTAAACCCATCCCGTTTTTATCCAACATGTTGACCATGATAAACATCATTGACCATCATACCTTCCAGTATGAACGATCATCACTGTTCGTTGTTAACCGCTACATTTGCAGAACCATCAACGACATGAATATTTTCCCATGATTCATCTTTGATCATCTTTGTGTGATGTGCCCAAATCATTCAAAACGAGTCATTGTTGACAAAACAAATCATGTTTACGGTTCCCCTTGAAGTTTGGGCAACCCTGATGTGGAACACCATCAACCATCATCAACCATCATCATCCATCATCAACCATCCTCAACTAACCATAGCCATCATCCCCCATCAACCAACATCATCAACCATCATCAACCATCACCAACCATCGTCAAACATCATCAACCATCGTCAACCATCATCAACCTTCGTCAACACGCGTCAAACATAATCAACCATCGTCAAACATCATCATCATCATCATCATCATCATCATCATCATCATCATCATCATCATCATCATCATCCTCATCCTCATCCTCATCCTCACCATCATCACCATCATCATCACCATCAACCACCATGAGCCATGAACAATCATGACCCATAATTAGCCCAACATCATCCACCATCATCAAACATCATCAGCCGTCACCAACCATCATCAAACATCATTCACCATCAACCTTCATCATCAATCACCATCAACCATCACCAACCACAGTCAAACATCATCAACCATCGTCACCTGTCATCAACCATCGTCAACCATCACCAACCATAATCAACCACAATCAACCATCAGCAGCTGTCGTCCAACATCATCAACCATCGCCCACCATCAGCAACCTTCATCAACCATCATTAGCCAGCGCCAAGTATCATCAACCATCACCACACATCATCAACCACCGTCCATCTTCATCAAGCATCATCAACTGTCACCAACCATCATCAACCTTGATCAACCATAGTCAACGATCGTCAAACATCATGAACCATCATCAACCTTCATCAACCATCGTCAAACATCATGAACCATCATCATACATCATCAGCCGTCATCGACCATCGTCAAAATTCATCCACCATCATCAACCATCATCAAGCATCATCAGCCACCATCTCTTTTCCAAGATCAAATCAGCTCATCACCATGAGGCCAACCTGTCCGCTTCACAGCTCGAGTTTCTGCTTGCTGCTCTCCTCCCAGGTTTCGATGGACTCAATGAGCTGATCGCGGAGCTGCGGGTATTGACGCATGAAACCTGGGAGCCATGGCTGGTGAGCCATGGGGCTCCGCCATGAAGCTCAGTCACTGGGAGTCATGGTGGTTGGTCATGGTGGTTGGTCAGTGGTTGGACTGGTGGTTGGTCATGGTGGTTGGTCATGGTGGTTGATCATGGTGGTTGATCATGGGGGCATAGGTGGTGAAACCGTGGGGTTTACAATACGTGTTGGCAATGGAGCTTACTGGGACTTACTGGCATGGGGTTACTCCAATGGTTGCCAAGATGATCACTCATTGACTCATTGCTCATAAGAACTTAAAAACATATCATGCCCACAATAACGGGGAACACTAGTAGTAGTCATGCTTAAATACCAATCTTATTGATGGTGGTCACCGACGGTAAATAATACTGGTCCATGCATGACAGTGATAAATAGCGGTGCCTGAAGGTTATTCTTTCTTGTCCATTTTCACCGGTTGATGATGTTTCATGATGGTAATACTGATTGATCCCAGCTCATGATTTATGATGGTCATTATCAATAATAATGGCCATCGCTGGTCATCGATAATCGTTTGTTATTCTTACAACCACTACATTTGCAATTCATCTTTAGCACTGCTGATGGTATATTGCGTAAGTAGTGAATTAATATAAATAGTGATCATAACTGATTAATATACGCTAAAACAAATTGATGCTGATCAGTGAGAATCGTTATAAATTGCACGGTTCGCGCGTAAGTCCGTTGCACCTTTCAACGCAGGACTGGGCCTGCAAGTTGTAACGTAGCCTGTCTGTATGTTGTGCGGCCACTCTGCGATTGTAGTTGATGGTTGATGGTGGGTATACCAACCGCTTTCATTGTTGGGCGGCACACTTTCGGATCACCTGCCATCCTCATTGAAATAATTTACTACCTCTTGTCACTTTCAACATCATCACAGCTGGCCTGCATTTCAAGCCTTCTTTCCAAAATGCCCAGTCACGCTTTCGAAACTTCTCCTCTTCAAGGAAATGCTTGGAACTTCCAACCCATCGTCCTGGATCTTGACTCATTTGCTATTTGCTTGATGGGGGTCGGAGCCCATGCAACAGGTGCAACGTCTTGATAACTAGCCATGCAGCTGGCTGAATTAAATTGAATTACAGCATTGAAATCAAAGAGGGACTTCTGACTACTCTCTGGTAAATTTAGCTGGAAAAGTGAAACGCACACACACACACAGAGCTTATTCATATTTTGTCACATCTGGTGAGTGTTGAGTTGAGTTCACACTTCACTCAGCAAATTCCAAGGTTTACTAAGGTTTACCAGAAATCCTCGCGATTTATGCTGATTTATGTCTTTTTTTGCTGATTTATGTCTGGTTGATCCCATCAAAACTTCATAAAACCGAGCGATGTCTGTCTGCTTTTCTCCAAATTTCCCTAGTGATTCCGGCTTCAAATCACCAAATTTCGGGCATCGGACACTCGGACGTCCGGCATGGCGTAGCATGGCCGTGGAATGGCCGTGGTCCTTCCCCCGCTTGAGCCGCGCGCTCGAAGGACGCTCCCGCCACCACCAGGGCCTTCAGCTCTTCGCGCTGACCCAGGATGACCTGAGACTGGGCAAGTGCGAAGGGACCGGGGCCCCAAGGGTTAGCTAAGTTAGCCAAGCCAAACGATGCGCATCTAAGAGGGTTTCGGTTAACAAATGGTTGGTGCTAGGGAAAACCCCAGGGTAGCTAGTTGGCTTACAACAAAGTTGACGCGACTACCATGACCATATCGAAGAGTTGACTGCTTCCATATGGATGTTTCTCGAAAAATGGATGGTTATAGTTGTAAGTTGTAAATGCAAATGGCAAATGCAGGATCATTACCGACATTACTTTACAACATGATTTAGTTATAATTATCAGAGTGGAATATTACCATTTCTAGGTTTACCAGGACTGACTGGTTCCGTACTTTTATGGCTAATAATGCTAAAATGCCATCCCGGAGCGCAGTGGTCAACCATCCTGGAGTAATTGTTTTCCATCCAGGTATACACATAATGGTGGTGAATAGCGGTGAATGATCAACTACTACTGGCTATCCCACCATGATGGAGGATATTCAGCATCCATCAATGGTTGATGATAATTCAGCAACTACTGACTACAAGCATCATGGAGCTGAGTAGATGTTGAATATCCCCCATTTTCAATCGTTAAACACTTTCCTGATTGGAAATTGTGCAGTTTGATAGTCCACTCCAGGATAGGCATATGAACCGACCATAATGTCAACTGGTCAGTTGTCGACTGGTATTAGTGGTTGTTTAAAAAGTTCAATTAGGATCAGTTAGGATAGTGTTGTGGATGCTTTTGATGAAATAAATATATAATATGTTATTGTGAACGTTTGGCACTATATAGAAATAAAAGCAAAGCATTGGCATTGAAAATGACGATAGTTGCTAACCAAAACCAAAGACGTCACAATATAACCGACCAAAATGTTAACTGGCTGTGGCCATAAACCAAAAAGACTGCATTATTAAAAAAACTATTCAAATCATTAATAATGACCAAAGGAAACAACTATGTCGGTTGGCTAATAGAATAGTTGGTAAGTATTGGGGAAATATGGGGAAATAGTTGGTCATTGCCACTCGCAATGACAATGTAATTCACCAACCTCTATTATGGTAAATAACTGTGAGGCAAAAGACTTCACAATATTGATAGTGCATCAACAAACCATTGATATCAACATGCTAGTGCAACATATCAATTCACTAAGCGTGAAAAAACACATAAACATGTGACTGGCAAATAGCCATGGATGCGGACTTTATTGATACTACCATAGTGAATAGACTAGTCTCATATGGATTCAGATTACCCGTTGCCTCGCAGGGCAAAGACTTTTATTTTGGAGACCGCCCTCGTGAGTCTGGGTAGTAGATATCATGACTCAGTCAGCTGTAGTCAGTTTTGCTGCTAGCTAACGTCGCAAAATGTCTAACTGTGTGTGGCTGTATGTCAGCATGTTAAATGGATGAATGACTTGTGTGGATTTCTCTGCTTACAAATTGGACCCTGCTTAGTGGTTTAACCATGTCAAAGCAGTAAACCATCTTCAAAACATGGCCAAAAAATGAAAACCAGTTATACACCATAAAAAAAAACAAACACAAACAAAATATAGTCTATATAGTTTAAATAAGTCTAAACTAAAATAGAGAAACAAACATCCACCTCAACTCCTCCGCATGTCCCACTGACCCCCCGCATCGCTTGTAGTACCCAGCGGCGCTGACCGACTCCGCGTAGTCTTCCAAGACGCGCAGCTGCTGCTCCAGGCGCCTCCGTCGCAGCCGAGCCGTCGCGGCGTCTTCGACCTCAACGAGGCACTGCTCCAAGTCCTGCAGATCACCTGACCGGTGGATGGTGGGTGGATGGTGGGTGGAGGCCATGGTGGGTGAACCGCCAACCGTTGAAACAATTAGTGACCAACCACCTATAGGAACCAACTAGTAGCCAACTATAGTAACCAACTATTGAGTAACCAGAAACCAACTAGTAACCAACTAGTTGAACCATGGTGGGTGGAACAATGGTAGAACCACCAACCATGGTTTCAAGCATAAAAATATGAGTTAAGCAGTAACCAATCAACTACGAAAGATATGAATTCACCAGGAACCAAGCAATGTCATGAAAAGGAAAACTCAAACGGCCATTTGTTAACACATGCTAAATCGAAATAGGTTTAAAACCATCAGCCAAAAATGTGACTGATAGGTAATTGGTGAACGAATCAGTGGAGTAATATGCGATATGTAACTAAGAATCTAAGAGTCATGATGAGTGATGAACTACCTGGCGAAGATGCGTGAGTAGTATGTGAGTAATATGTGAGTAATAGGTTACTGATAGGTAAGTGATAGGCAACTGATATGTGACTAGCAGCTGACTCATATGCGACTAATTGGTAGCTTACAGGAAACTGATAATGGAGTGATTAGCCAATAGGTAACTAGGCCAAGAGATGCTCAGAAATGCTGAGAGATGCTAGAAAATGCTCATGCCATAGTGCTGAATCAATTGGCACTGTCATTGTAGCTGGCGAACAGTCAGTATGCATGATGAATGGTCAGTCATAGACGCTAATTGACAACAACAGCGACAATGATGTTTACAGTAGTATTAGTTGTCGAAGATAGATAATAGATATAACATGATACAACCATATTAGACAATGGCAAAGGGAATAAATGTTCATGAATGTTAACGATGCACTATCACGCTATTGGACCGCAAATGCCTGGTGTTTTGCAAGAAACGTGGGCAGTTGGATGAATCAGACCATCATCGCAATGCTTTTCCAAAAAATAAGTGGCTGGTGGCAGTCAGGCATCACCCTATGTCTTTCGGTCCCATTTCTTTGGCCTTTGACAATAATCTCCTTGGTCTCTTAAGGGGGCCATGCATGACAAACAAGGGACATCATAATATGGCATCCAAAAGGGTCGCTGTCAAATGTCCAACCAACTCTCAGAGCGGGCCACTGCGACAACCAAGATACATCCGGTCTTGTTATACAGCTGGCGCAAGTGTTGTCGCAAGGGCTTCTCCGCCGCTCGACACGCCTGACAACTCTGCCATGCTAGAGCTGGGTAATGCTCGGTGTTATTGACTTGCGCATGCTTGCCACTTTGTGTGAAAGTGAGCCAGCAAGCCTGCACAGCCTGTGATCAACACGAGCGACAAACTATCGTGTTGCACTTCGATTCCTTCTGACTTCAAAGCCCCAAATTCACAAAAGCCACTCCCGCTGACAACTTCAGGAGGCAACAACAAGCTACTGCACGGGTAGCCACGATGTCTCACGAAATGCGGGTCAGCTCAACCTCTGTACCTTCCAGAATTCGGCTGGACAGTGTTCACTACCAATCTGGTGTGATCCCCTTGTGGGCTCCGCTTGGGAGTAACGGTCGAGCAGTGGCCAATGTCTGAATCTGACGGCTGGTCCCTGTTCGTTGGTCGCCTCCTTGAGATCTTGCAGTTTGGAGCGACAAAGCTCCAGGTCATCGTGGTGCAAGCCGGCATGCATGGTCAGGAAGGCCTGGGCATGTGGGCATCCTATGCCATCCTAACATCCCTAAGCCACATGGTTTTCCCCCGCTTCTTGGCATAGTAAATGTAAGTACAGCAGCAGGGTATGTGTGTAGGCAGTTTGTTCCGGCAATAACATTCAAGCGTTGAAGTCAGCAAGCCGTTGTTTTCTTTTTCTCGGGGCATGGATCGATACCATGTGGTCATGGGACAAATGCAGTCAAATGAATTAGTTTCCCACTACCTACAAATGTTGCCATTCCCCACCCCACAGGCCACCGTATCAGCAGCATATGACAAGCCTGGGTGCTTGAGTGGAAGCTCTGTTGTGGGACACCTATGGGCGCCCTAAATGAACCTCCAACGCCAAAGCTTGGGGCTGGCCATGGAAGGCCGACAGCCGTACCCCATGGCCGGCAGCCTGGCCTCAGCCTCCGCAACATCCACCGCATGTCCCCGGATCTGCTCGTGCAACTTCTCAGAGTCCTTCCTGGCAGTCTCACCTGGGTCCACGAGGTGCAGCAACGCTCCAGGATTCCGGTTCCGGCCGAGCCACAACGGTGACTAAGGAGTTGCAGTCCGTCTGATAGCAAGGCTTCTGAAAAAAACAAGTGGTACATAACTAGTTGGATGATCCTCTTTCTGGCGGCAAGTCACGGCTGACAAATTGAAGTATGATGGATCAACGGCCACCAAAATTTGGTTCATGAAGCTCGACGCAACCATTATCACACTGAGCAATCAACCACAGTTGATTGGTTGATCAACTAGGAGTTGGGACTACAAAGAACAAGCGACATTGGCAAATTGTTGATCATAGAAAATATATGCACGTCTATCACTGGCCCTGGAGCAAAACACAACTGAACAACAATGGCCAAGTCCTGCCATTCATCCAGCAAAGATTGGAACGACAAGGCATATCATGGGGAGACTGGAAACCCTGAAGTAGAACACTCCCTGGATAAGTAGATAGAAAGGAAAACAATAAAGCGAATCAAAAAGGAGATGGATTCATAGACATTAGACAACCAAATGCAGGATAAACAAAAGTAAACAAATCAAAAGGCACGTGCATACGTACCCGCCTACACAGATTTGTACTGAGAGCTCGATGGATGAAACTGATGAAACAGAAACTCATCTCTTCATTGTAGAAAGCACACCCATCAAAAGTATCTTGCCCTTGTCATCCAACTCCTGGGATTTGATGAATTGAAATATTCAACCCTGAGTTGATGAATCAAACCCACCATTCATCAGTGAATTCTCTGTCCGACCATATGACGCGGATCTCAACCCCACTCATCAAGGTCGTGAACCGCAAGTCTTTTAATTTCCAACGGATGTTCCAAAAACATTGTTAAAAAACAAAACCCCCCCAAAAAAACATGGCGCAAACAAGTATTGTTGGCGATTTTCCCCTATGATGAACCATTCTTCATGATGATTTTCTCCCCTTTTTTCCACCCCTGGTAACACCAACTCCCCAACCAGGCGCTGTGCCATGGCCCAGTGGCGTTGCGCTTCCCAGGCCTCCAAGCTCCGCTGCACCTGCTTCGCCAGGGCGGCGTTGACCACGGCGCTCGCTGCGCTCGCCAGGTGCTGTGCCGAAGCGTCGCGGGGCAACGCGGGGCCCGAACGGAGCTCTTCCTGGGAACGGCTCCGTGGCCCAAAGGTGGCCCCAGGGGGAGCCAACCATGGCTGGAAGCTGCGGACATTTTCACCCGTGATGATTCTCATGATGATGGTCATGATATGTCATCATGGTCATGAATAAGCTTGGAACAGGTGTCAATTTTAGGAGCTTGGTCCGAGTTGGGAGCAAATGTGAAGCAATACCTACATGGTTGCGGTGATGAATTTAGAGGGTCTTGGTCGAACATCCGCAGAAGAGCTGAACATGGATTGAACGACGTAGAAAAAACAAACCATGTATGCACGCTTTTCAATTGAATTATGTACGCATGATTTGTTAATGGTCAACTTAAACAACACCTCAATAGAACATCTACATAAAATTCACCACGTGTCTTTCTCAATATGTCCCTCCTGCGTATCAACCAAGTCTAGTCGTGTGGCGATCACACGGCACCTGCTGTTTCAGCAAGCTAAAGAGGTCATTGTGGGAAGTTGTTGGCGATGCCGTCGAAGCCAGGCTTCACCCCGGCCCCCGACTTGGAGAAACCCACTGCAGTTTAGGAAACGCAAACTGCCAATTGTGGAGCAGGAAATTCGGATTCGTTCAACTAGGGTGTTTTTTTCGAGTTCCATCATGTTCCATCCTCAGTGTTTCCAACGAGCTTTGAGTACTGGCTTGGCAATGACGCTCTTCCCCTGCATCATGCAAAAAAGCCACATACCAATGCGTCATTTCCTTGACTCTTGTCAAGCAAGAATGGCAAACATGGCCAAACTTCAGTCAAACCGGGAATTCAGAACAGGGAAAAGCCATTACTATTGACAATCTCATGGAACTTAAAATTCAAAATCTTCATGCCCAGGTCCAAGCAACAAGGGCCTCCCCACGGCCTAGCTACCAAGCTTCCCAAATCTCCTTGCAACGTCTGGCATTTTCGATGGTCGCATCTTTCAAGACAGACATGTCCTGACAGGAGGAGTGCTGAACAAGGAAGGGCATGTCCCAACTAGCAATGAGCTAAGCATGCTGGTTGGGACCATAGTGTCACCAACCACGCACTCTTATAGCCCAAACATGATTGGCTCTGCGAATTTGGAGCGCTGCGATGATCACCAAAAATAATTAATCAACATTTTCCTCCTTTTGAGACCTGCATGAGCTGGCCAATGCTAGACATCAAAAAACGCAACTTGAATTTGGCTCAAAACAAACTTGGCCACCTATTTCTCAACCACAATGATGGCCAGCACAATCCTGTGGGAGGATGCGAGCGTCACCGCCTAGAAATGCATCCAAATAATGAAACAACTACAGTAGCTTTATAGACAGTTGATCGTGTCTATGAATGATACATTTCTGTCGTGTCTAACACCTACGCAAGCACTTCAGATTGCCTTGGGTCATGAAGTCATGATATGATACAGGGCTCCCAAAAACGCAATCACGAATCATGTCTGTGAAAGGGCGCCCCCAAGCTGCAGGGTTGGCGGAAAAGGCGTCACCTGTCATGACAAATGCCATCGTTCCCATGACACATACCGTCACATACCACCCTTCTCATACCCACAGCAATCATATCGCCCAGTCTCTCGTTGCAATTCCTTCAATTTCACAGCCATGGCACCTGCAGCTGACACCATAGCAGGCCCTGAAATCTTCTACCGTTTGGAACCTGCGACCATTCTTGGAATTTTGTAGCATTGCCAAAAGAAAGAACATACAGTAGTGCCACAAGGTTTCACCACAACTTAACCTAAGTAAGATAAGGTCAGTCCAGTCCAGCGGCAGGTTCAAAGTGCTGATGGGTTGTTTGATGCTGGTCACCTAAATTGTGAAACTCACGTGCCAACCTGTTAGTGCCCTGCCAAATCCGAGTTTCACGTTCAATCCAGCAGACATGACCGGTGCTAAAGCAGCCCCCGTCAAATCAAAGTTCAGAGGCCTGAGCCCAAACCATATCATTACAAAACATCTGGCAGAGTTCATCAATGTCAGGCGAAGTGGTCGGCAAGCCAACTAGACAGTTCACCAATACCTACACACCGATAATACAACATTTCATGACTGACAACCTCGTGTCAATGAGATATCTGTGCGCATCTCTGGTAAATCACGTCCACCTGCAGGCTGGAGCTGTCGGTGCCATGGCTGGTACTGTAGCTGCTACTTATAATCAGCTGGTAAACCCGCCCCGCGTCAACACTGCCAGCTGTGCTGCACCCAAATCTCCATCGCAAGCAAGTTCAAGGTCTGCAACATCTACACCTCAACATCAAGTGCTGCACAAATCCCTGCACCTGCCAAAGAAATAAAACCCATTAGTGGCATATGTTGGCGATATGTTGGCGATATTTTGGCGATACGTTGGTGATACATTGGTGATGCGTTGGTAATAAGTTGGTGATAGGTTGGTGGTAATTTAGTGATACGTTGGAGATACGTTGGTTAGTGACCATATGTGATCACTCCGCCCGTCCTTACACTGCATCACCCATCAAGTGGTTGGTGGTTGGTTGTCCCATCCCCCGAAATCCTCCGAATATGCACAAGCCAAGTGGGTCGTCATTCCAAGTGAATATTTCAACCTTATTGATCCAGGTTGGATTCCCCCCTCCCCCCCGGATATGGCGGATTAATTAATCATCCCCAGCGGTATGGGAGAATGGGATCATCCTCAGCCGGGCGGCCCATTGCCCTGGCCAGCTCTTCCAGTTGATGCTGCACCTGTTCCTTGCGCCGTTCCGCCTGGCTGAGTGGTCATCAGTGGTCAGTTGGTCCATGATGGTCAGTGACACTTGCTGATGGTTAGCCATGGTAAGTGATGGCTGACAATGGTTTATGATGATTCATCATGGTCAAGAGCGGGTAATGCTGAGTGATGCCAAATTGACGGTCGACAGTTGGTTTCAATTCAATCTCCAATGTCGGTGGTCATGTGTTTGTGCCTGCATCATGCCGCATTTGTAGCCCCTCTTCGTGGCAACGCTTTTCAAGGCGTGCATCTTGCTGTCTAGCTATTTAATCAAGACATTTGGGCTAACTGTTTCTCTCACATAGTGAGCAAGGGCAAGATTTCTCTCCATCTTACCAGCCCCCGCGGTCAGAATCAAGCCACATCACCTGGTTTTTTCACATTGCTGTTTTCTCTTATGGCTGCAACTGCATATCAAACTAAAGCTCTTCAAAAAAATGGTGTATGGCTTGCTTGCTGCTTGCTGCTTCCTGCAATCTGCTTTGCCTCTCTTCCTTCGGCTTGCTTGCCTGCATAGCGCTCACTTATTTGCCTGCGCTTGTTGGTGTGTGCAATTGTGTGTGTGTGTTTTTTGCTTCCGTTTGCTTGCTAGATTTGCTAGCATGCGCCCGCATACTTGTCTGTATACAGTGTTTGCTGCGGATTTTCCTGCACATGTTGGCACCGCGTCTTGCTTGTTTGCCCGGTTGCTCGTAACCCGGTGCCCGAAATAACACAAAGCTGGCATGAACAACTCGCTCCTGGGTGTGTTGATTTTTGTCCTTCATCTTACCCCAAAACTGCTGGCTGATCATCATGCTTGACATTGGCAGCACCGGAATATACCGGAGTATGTAGACTGCCATGATGGACCAAAGGAGTCGAGCTCTGGGGATTTACTGTAGCTGTCGGGTCTAGCTGGTTATGACCCACTGAGCCACATGGTTGGCATCCTGGATTAATAAACTCCTGGTCAATTAAGACCCAGCATTCTATTTTCTAGTTATTAATGATCCACCAGCCAGTTATTGCTGTCCGTCATTGTCCCTTACACTACCCGCACGCTGGGGCGTCGCAACTGGGACAGCGCAACCATCAACGGCATTGCGAAGCCGTGGTTCGAAACGACGAAACGACGCCGGTGGCACCTCTTTCTGAAGCTGCTCAGGCGTCAGATTTTCGAAGTCACTGGGATCCAGTCCCATGGCTGCACCTGGATGATCTGTGGAACCAAAATCGTGGTGGATATCCCTCTCCCTCCATGAGCTTGGCCATTCTAAGCTCGCTCCCAGCATGGCTAGGACCTGACAACGATGGAGAGAGATCATTCATGGTTGATATCTCTACATCGATTTGTTGTACATATACTATGAACATGAATATGTATATACATCTATACATCTATCTATCTATCTATCTATCTATCTATCTATCTATCTAAATCTAAATCTAAATCTAAATCTAAATCTAAATCTAAATCAAACAAATATATAAACAATATTTTTCCGTGGCCGAGAAACATGATTGACATTTTCATGGCTAATACCGGTTCATAAATGTTAGTGATCAAATGCTAACCATGACCTGGTTGATATTCATGAAGCTGATGTGCATATCTCAATAAAAAGACATGTATGCATATTTAAGAATATGTATGAATGAAAAACATGATAATGGATTGTATTGATAAACCATCATGTCAAGAATATTTGACGCTGGGTCGTAGCTTGAGGATATCGGGAAACTATGTACCACACGCTAGCACACAATAAACGAAACCATGGAGGACCTGTGCCAAACCTGATGCGCTGACAAGTCGCACGCTTCAGCCAAGTCTTTGCGAAGTTGGTCTTGGTCCTGATGGCTCAAACTGCCGGGGATAAGGAAGAAAGAACAAACACTTCAAACACCAACAGCCGTGGGCTGCAATAATTGCTCAGCCCCTTTTTGCTGAAAACACTTCTATAAATTTACAAGATCCTGTTTGCAAATAGTTTTGTAGATTGTTGCCGATTGGTATTACATGCTATTACATGCTATTACATGCTATTACATGCTATTACATGTTATTACATGTTATTACATGTTATTACATGGCGTTACATTACATGCCATTGCATGTAATATTACATGTTACATGTAATTCCTGTATAACTTTGCAGTTGTCATACTGGTTGGTGGTTTCCAACACATGAAAAAATATTAAGTCAACCAACCAATTGATAATAACTACCGGGGAAAAAATGTTTGAAACCAACAACCGGCAAAAAATGCCATAAGTTGCCATGACATGTTTGCGAACACTGGGGGCATGCATCGCCGTCCCGGAGCCTGAAGCGCTTTCAGAACTGCTGTCAGCAGCTGCTGCAGTGTTGCGGCTTTGGGTTCCAATGGCAAGGGCTTTGCTTGCGATAACTCCTGGGGAAGGGATGCCCTTCAGCTTCACTGGTCAACGTGGAGAGCTGATGCGATCTCACTCTCCCTGAGGTTATCGGAAGTAGCATATGGATAGAACAATGCCATAAAATGTATGATTACATAAAGATATTAGAATACATATGTATATATATTGAAATAGAGGATGGCTTCATTTGAGTCAAGGAATCAATAGTCAAAGCTACGGTTCTTGAGATTACTTGCTCTATCTTCAATGTGCTGTCAGTTTTTCTGGCGGTCAATTTGGGAACAATACACAGTACATCTGAACTAGATCCTTACTTCCCAACATGCCATCAACAAAGTTGACTGAGGTTGACTTCTCCTCCATCAGAATTCATGGTGTGGGCATATCCAAAACGCCTATTATCGCCTTCAGATGTATCCCCTATCGGGCTTGGAGGCTTCACATGCATTATCCGCACCTCCATATTCCCCCCAATGCCGTTTTGTTTTACTTTCTTGATTCTCAAATTCAATGTTTGCCTTTTGGATGAACAAATCCTCTAGTATGAACAAACGGTGCATACTACACACATCACACATCTATACTTATAAACCTATCTAATCTATCATGCATCCGTCTCTGTATATATCTATCTATCTATCTATTTATCTAGCGATCTATATATATATATATATACATATGTCAAGTAATCAAACTATTTATTCGTTGCCCTATAGCGACCTTCTCCCTTTCTCTCCGTCCTCATGCAGCAGGCCCTGTCCTTGGAAAAACGACCTGCGGCAAGACTGTTCAAACGCTCCAAGATTTCGGACTCCAGCTCCTGCTGGATCACGTGGCCACGAGCTAGAGCCACTCTGCAGTGGTCATGTAGGCAACCAACGGGGGCTACCACAGGGTGCCAGCCTATCCATACCTCACATGTTTGCACCCAAAGGGTCACTTCCACTCGACTTAGGTCTTTTGCAGGCTCTTTGTCCTGCTGCAATCATTGGTGCCTTTTTTTGCCAGGGCTTCACTGAAGACTTGCCCCAAACAGCCTGAGTCTTCAGTGGGTGAATTTGATCAAACTGTGCTCCAAAAAGGTGGTTTGACTGTGACTTGCCACTGAAGCTACTTTATGTGTTAATAAAATATACGTGTACAAATTTATTCAGACATGCACACATGACGTAAATAAATAAATAAATAAATAAATATATATATATATATTAAAATATTTTAAACTGTGTTGACATTCTCCATCATTCTCCGGGCAAGCTGACAATATCATCTGCTGCCATTGCTTGTTCACTCGCTTCAGTTTCTTAGCAGCTGAGTCTGAGTGTGAACAGGAGCAACGGCATGTCCAATTGGAATGTTGTGGTTCATCGATTGAAACTCCCGTAACAGTAAGCTTCGATCCTACGAAATCAAAGCAAACCACAGATATTTGGAGAGAAAGGAGCCACATAGATTTTTTCCGACAAATGGGGTTTCCTCATGGACCAGCAGTCATTTGCACTTCCGAGTACTCCTCTTGTGGATAACGGCGTGAATTTCAGGAATCACCAGCTCTCATCTGACAATGGCACACATTTACACGTGTATGATAACTAGTGGGCAAAGCACCAAAATCTTTGACAGATATACTGAGATTTGTTGAAAACCTTTTGCCAGCAGCTGCATATGCACACGTGCGGTAAACACAAGCTTGTCATACGTGTCAGTATGTGCATTCACAATTTCACGTGCACACACACAGTGTCATGAGTTTACATCTATCTGAATACTGCAACCATACATGACAACTTCAATATCAAAGAACACCTGCAAATCTGCGCACACGTAATTGCACATGGCATGACATAAATCTAAATGAACATACACACACGTGTACACACACACACACACACACATATATATATATAATACAGTTGCAGCATGTGTAATTGCAAGCGGCAACTCCTGTCAAAATAGTTCAGACTATAGGAACCATGTAAAGAATGTACAGTAATTCCATGAAAATTAAGTAAAGGCTTGGGGATTACCTTTGTCTCCGAACAGCCTAGCATTCTTTGGAAAAAACATGACATGAATTGGCTGGGGAGATCCAGTCTAGAGGGCCACGTGTTCATGACTGCTAGAATTCTCCCTCAATGCAAGATGTTCTGGGTTCTCAATTCTTAGAAAGCGTGATTGTGGGTAGCGCATCTGGCCTAGCTCTGCGAAATAAACCATCTCAACCCAAAACGATCTGGAGTCCTATCTGCGTGTACCTCGCGGATCGGGTTGATCTCCCATCAGTCTACAATGCAATATGCTTTGAAGGTACTTTCTTCCATTGTGTTGGCAAACCTTTGAAAAAACAACATAGCTGTTTTTGTTTGGACCATTTATCTGGAACAGTTTGGATCCCAAAGACCTTTCTCGGAAAACACAAACGAAAGTGGTTGGACACAGTTACTTTTAATGGATTTAAGTAATTACCAGTGTCTTTTATTGGATCCAAAGGCTTTTGGATACCAGAGTCTTTTGCCGGTTGGTGGCTTCAACCCGTATAAGACAAATAGTCAACCAAACATGCGTTCATAACTACATTTGGGAAGAAACAAACGTCAATCAAACCACCAACAAGTAACCAACTATAAGCCACCATTAGCTACTAGTAAACAACCATTAACCACGACTACCCATGAATTAATCATACTAAACAACTACATTTTGGATATCAGAGTCTCTGGTTGGTGTTTTCAACCCCTATGAAAAATATTAGTCAACCAACCATTTGTGAGTACCTACTGGGGAAAATAAAAACATTTGAAACCACCAACCAGGTCTGTTATTTGCTTGGATCCTTTGAGACATATCTCCGATCTCCTCACATCTCCGCTGCAGTTCGGCTCGGCGAAGGTCCAACCTTTGAAGTCACAGGTTCGGCTCTGGCTGCGATGGGCAGTGACTGCTATAGTAAGAAGAGTTGGCTGATTTGGTCAAACATGGTGGTTCACAGTGGCAATGATCAATCATGGTTAATCAACCTCAATCATGGTCAATCATGGTTCATCATGGTTAATCATGGTGGTTCAAAGTGGCAATGGTGAATCAGAATAGTTACTGTCATGATACCGATTCACAATGGTCAGTGGTGCTTGTATTCGGTAGCGCTATGCCAAAACTATGGTTGATGCGAATCTAGGATGAACACCTCCTCGATTATTGCGCCATGGTTAAAAACAATGGATGATGGTCTGCCACTTCAGAGTGAAATATGTGCTTGATCATATATTGTGGTGGGGTACCGTACTTTGTTAGTAGGCAACCTTCACTATTGTGGGTACTGTAGTGATATAGTAGGCACCGATAAACACGGGGTTTCTACAACCCCCGCTTATACTGGTTCAGAACTTATTCTGTGGAGCATGTATGTGCAAATGTGGAAAAAAGGGTCGTAGGACAGTAGCAACCGGTACTTCATTTTCAAGTCAACCCCTTCACTGAAACAATCGCACTTCAAAGGAGCCTCCACACAAACGTGGAAGTGAACTGGGCCCCACCTGGTAGAGGTGGAAAATGCTCATGTGCTGTGATTGGTAGCTAAGAACCGTCCAAACGATGACTGCAATGGTCGTTCCGTGATCGTTCTTTGCTGTGCTTGGTTGCATCTCATTTGAACTACAAAATGCCAATGCAATCATGACTGACATGGGCTGATGTTTCAACTACCTTTCCTAGAAAAGGTAGATTTCTACTTCTAATTCAGATTCAGGGATATCCAATCGTGACCATGGATACCCAAATATGGATACCCCAGCCCAACGTTAACGCCTCAATTGTCACCATTCAGCATCATCAACCATGCTGAACCATTGTCAACTACAGTATTCTCACGCACTACTTGTTACCCAACCAATGCCAAGTACCATCAACCATTCTGAACCACTGCTTCCTATTGCATTCCGTCACCCTCTGGTAAATTATACAACCTGGCAGTGGAAAATCCACCATTTATAGCTGCTTTCCTGGGGTTTCCGAAAGAAAAATGGTGATCTCCCCTTGCCAGGTTAGTTTTTTGGAGGGTGGCACTTTCCTTCACCATTGTTGGCGCCTTTCCCACCAGGCAACGCTGTCAAACAGCTTCGTGCCACTTGCAGCGCTGCGCTAAGCACTGCCTGGGCAAGGATGACCATAGTCACCAGCAACAGATGTTGACCATCAATCAAAGGTTTTGGGATTTCTCTAAGTTCGTAGTCATCAAAGTAAGCCAGTAAAAAGCTTCAATTCCAAAAGTCCATCAATCTAAAGCTAAACTGCCTCGGAATTTTGCTTGGAATGAACTCTTTCCCCAACTTGCTCGCGCTCAAGACGGCTTGTTTGGCTTGTATCATTTGAGGGTGGGACATGCTTTAGTGTGAAATCTTCCTATTTGTGTGACTTTTGCGTAATCCGCACTTCAAACTCAATCTATATACATTCTTTAAGCATCATCAGCTTGTAATTCTCCATTCTGTGCCAAATGATTTCACAGTTTTCCGTTCTAGACCCATTTTGAAGAGGTAGGCGTAAATCATACAACCCCGTGCCCCCTGTAATGCAAGTAACATGATCACTCTGGGTAACATGGATTCTATCAGCACCGCTGTTTCTTTTTCTCCTTTCGGCTCACCTCGCGTTACACTGAACCAGAGTGCCGCTCTGGATTAATTCGTTGGGTTACATATATCATCTTGGTAAGTATCCTTGCCAAGGGTCCCACGCAGTATCCTGCGCAACCAACACATTAGGTCGATCCAACCCAATCGACGACCATGTGTTCAAACGGAGGGACCTCCATGATATATGATCATGCACAGCATGCAAAGACCCCATCCACGGCGTGGATGTTCAAGTTATAGGGGAACCCCACAGGGGACCGTATAACAGGGTGGGTCAGGGTTGGGAAAGAAATTGAATGCCTTTTTGGTTCAAGGTCACTTGAGCCAAAATGTCATAGTAGTATTAATGTTAGCCCATGTGATATGATATCTGGTCACCCAGGCCTGCCATACCTGAACCAGTACAACATGATCACTCTGGGTAACATGGATTCTATCAGCACCGCTGTTTCTTTTTCTCCTTTCGGCTCACCTCGCGTTACACTGAACCAGAGTGCCGCTCTGGATTAATTCGTTGGGTTACATATATCATCTTGGTAAATATCCTTGCCAAGGGTCCCACGCAGTATCCTGCGCAACCAACACATTAGGTCGATCCAACCCAATGCACTCAGTAATCCCAACGCATTTTTATCTAGATCAGCTCGGCAACGCGGATCAGAGCAACGAGAGGAAGGTGCCAAAATTCCTCATGGAAAACAGCTAGCTGTGGTCGAAAGCCATTGGCTTGGTGCCATGGGTCGGAAAATCC
>VSDK01011008.1:196987-222521 GCA_009767595.1 Symbiodinium kawagutii | reverse complement strand
CGAAACCCTGACAGGTACAGAAAAAACAAAAAAAACAAAAATCCCACAATCTATGAGACCTCCCCTTCCTGCATAGATTCCATTTTTTTTTGTTTTTTCTGTCCCTGTCAGGGTTTGGTGCATTTCCTCTTTCATTTTTTTTGTTTTTTCTGTCCCTGTCAAGGTTTTGGGCATGTCAGATGCTGAAAATCTTCATGATTCCTTGACCAGGCAGATCTTATATATTATGAAAATTATGTGTTCAAGTTTCATCAATGAAGTTTAGCGCACAAGAAGTTAATTGTGCCTAAGATGAGGCAAATCTTATGTATAACACAAATCGCGATCCAATCTTCATTAAATTGTATTTCCCGACAAGTCTTCACGAATACATTCACTAACATGTCTCTTGTCGAGCGCCTTTCATCAAGTGAACTCAGATTAGGTAGTGCGGGATAGAGCGCAGAACATGATGGAATGTGCAGAGATATCCCTTGACCAAGCTCTCAATGCCACTAATGCCTTTGAGGTTCTGCTCTTTGTCAAGTGGCACAATGATTTGGTCTCTGGTGGCAATACACAACACCTGAACCAATACAAAGTACACAAAAGTGGCAAAGACTCCAAAGCCTATGCGTGCAACAAAGCCAAGAAGGGTATCAAAAAGAATGTGAAAGCCAAGAAGGCAATGAGGGTGATGAAGTCCAACAAGACTATGAAGAACAAGAGGGCGATGAAGTGAACAAATTTTTGTAACTACAAAAGTAGTTCTACATGTTCAGTTTTGATCTTGCAGCGCATGAATTGCAACCTGCTAAAAGGAAATGTTTGCAGCAAACATGCGCATGGAATTATCCGGGTTATTGCCTGGGTACATAAGAAATTGTGTCCAAATTGCACTACTGGGTTCATACAACTGAGTGTGGTTTAGCCAGAAATTTA
This sequence comes from Symbiodinium kawagutii, assembly GCA_009767595.1. Taxonomy (NCBI): domain Eukaryota; class Dinophyceae; order Suessiales; family Symbiodiniaceae; genus Symbiodinium; species Symbiodinium kawagutii. The sequence goes on along the minus strand of VSDK01011008.1, from coordinate 221,600 downwards.
ATTGATTAACATTTTTGGGGATAAATAGATTTAGTATATAACTTTTATAACCATTAAAGGTTAGATCTTAGCAAGGGATCTGGAAACATATATTTCCCTTTTGTTGTAAACGTTGGCATTTTAACTTTCATGGGATCTGGGGAGGTGAAATTTGCTCCAAAACCACGGTTTTCGGCTTATTTTTAGCAACAACCACTGTAAATACCATGGTTTCATGCATGTTTTGGAGTAAATTTCACCTCCCCAGGAGGTCCCGTTCTGTAAAATTATGATTGATTATTGCTTGTTCTTGTTGATAATTCACTAAAATTATTGTTATTTATTGTTGGTGATAATTACTACCAAACTATCATTGACCATCATTGCTGATTATTCATGATAATCAACCAACAAACTATTATTACCTACGAAAGTCTGTTACCAGGCTAAATACTGTAATGTTCATATCTGTTCTTAACTCGAATTCACCATCTCTCTCTCCAGCGCCATCTTCACCATCATTGTTGATTATTACGAATGGTAATTGCTGCTGTTGATTATTACCATGAAGCTGCTGTTGATTATTAACCACTATTAACCTATGAATTAACCATTAATAAACCATTAATAACCCACTAAAGTTGCTGCTGTTTCGCCTTTCCAGGTGCCGCTTCTCTCAGTTCCAGACCTCCAGGTCTGAGGCAGATCGCGGAACGGAGCCTCCGTCGGCCCGCCCTCCATGGCCACATGGGCGCCCGCAGCAGCCTGGTCCTGTGATGACTTTGCCAATGTGCCAGCGAACGCAGCCTGGTCTCCCAATCATGGTAAACCATAGTAAATCAATGGGTAAATCAGTGGGTAAATCATGGTAAATCAGTGAGTAAAGACCCTGTATGGCATTTAAACCAGTGAGTGAATCATGGTAAATCAGTCAGGTCTCCCAATGGTGCTGAAAAACCCAAAAAATTCAATACCAACTGAGCATCTATGGATATCAATGGTGGATCCTGCATGTGGCTATAGAACTTAAATATCGTTGCAATCACACATGACACATAAATGCTGGAAGGCTCCAGTGCTATCAACGCCTGTGCTTTGAAGTCGTCTTTGGCACAATTCTGCTATCAACACATCAATTTACATGTTCATCTTCTCACTACATGGTGCATTGTACTTTGAGAAATAAATTATGTGTTTTCGTTTCTACTTTTCTTTTGCTAAAAACAAAAAACATTGTCATAGTGCCATTTTGATCTGCCACGAGCGCTGTGACTACTCGCATTGTTCTACTGCCATAAGCTATCCGTTGCACATGCTTCAAGGCCCATACGCAACTCCAGTCTCAAGAAACATGCATAAAGATTTCTGCTGACCCGCACAGGTCCGAATAACCCCAGCAACATGGGCTTGAGAGGTTCACATTGGTAAATATTATATACTCACCACCATCATGGGAACGTAGCACCCCCATTGAGCTGCCGGAGCCCTCCGCTTCGCGGAGGTTCGGGCGCCAAGCTGAAGCCAAAGGATGGCAGGGATGCATCAAGGTGAACGGTTCGCGAGGGGAGGCTAGGCATATGGACATCCTAAGAAAGGGCTGATGGTTAGAAGTGCATGCTGTACAGTTCTCAGAAGATATTATGACTCAGCATATCAATGGTAAATTGTGGTATTCGACCATCACACATGCCAGCAAACAAAAATCATTGAGGTGGAATGTAGGAATGACCATCGCAGATAGCTACAAAAAATCCTTGAACTGGGCTGCCTGAAATTTCGACGTGCGCGCTGCAAATCTGTCGACTCTAAATGTTGGTTAAGACTACAAAGTAAATAAAAACCAACATTAAGGATGTCGTTCATATATGTAAAGTTGCCCATTGACCACTAACATGCAGTGACGTTTCAGGGTTTGTCATGTCGTCTGGCAGGGACCCCATCTTGCAAGCCATGGACATGACACAGCCTATTTTCTTCATTCGATAAAAAGAGAATAACACAGTTTTTCTATAACCTTAACAAGTGTCTAGGAGCCCATGTGCCCCACCCCTGGAAAAATGGAATGGGCCTGAGACCAATCAAATTGATAGATTCTACTGTGTATCGTGCCTTGAATCAAAAATGGACGACTTAATGATCCCTAACATAGCAATGCTGTCCAACTGATTATGAGACTGCCCACCGAACACCCTCACCAATGCGGCATGAATGGATCGTTTGACTATCGCGTCTGATTTGTTTGTGTGGGACCTTTGACCTGCTACCATTCTACAATGGAATCTCAAAGATGGATACCGAGGATAGCTAATCAATGCTAATCATCAATAATTTACAGTAAGGTAGATCCGCAAGGAATGGAGACCTGCTGGAGCCAGCTACTGGTTGATGGCCACTGGCGGTGCCTATCCGAACGTTTCACGGCCTTACTTGAAGGGTTGCTGACTCTGCATGGCCGGCCAATTGAACACTTGATTCTGATGGTTTTACTGGGCGTTCCGCGGCTAAAACGTTCCGCAGTTTCATGTGCACAGCTTTCTTGCATCCGATAAGCTTGTCGGGAACACACAGGTTCAAATAACTCCAATAACCAGTAGAGTTTGAAGTTCAATTCAATCCAATCCAGGAAAACGTATCATCAGTTTCAACCATGCCACATGAACTTGTTGTCCCATTTCAAGCATCATCTCTGGTGCTACAGGGTGGTAAAATCCACAAGGATCCCAGGCTAGAAACAAACTACTAACGTGAACTATCCGTAACTAACCTGGTTGAACCTCATCTGTCCTCTGCCTATGCCTGCGCACCTCCTCATGTGCCATAAATATCCATTAATAAATGGCATCCCCAGCACCGAGGCTCGTCAGTAAAGTCATCCATCCCAACGATCTCCTCAACGATGTGACGGACCTGCCACGGGCAGGCGTAATTCCTGGTTTTGCTTGGGGCCTCCGATGATGGCTGAAGCCCTAAACCAACAAGCTACTGGTTGCACAGCCGATGATGGCTGTATTCCTCTACCAAGCTACTTTTCTGCAGCTTCTCTTGGTTGCACCTGGGAATACAGCAGGTAGTCAACCAGGTCGCAACTAAGGCTGTTGACGGCATCTGTGCCGATGGAACGCACCGTGATTGGGAAGCATCAGCAAACATTCAACGGCTACCAGCTTGGGTAGGGTCAATGCTAAGCCCGTAGGGTTGGCTGGTGTTTAATCATCCTTAAACTGCTGACAAGCAATAGTTCTTGAGGAAAGTTGCGATGACAAACCAAGCCAGTATTGTATGAATGAATCACAGTAAGTCTTGTCGAGGCTGGTCCATTTAACTTCAATCAAATCCCATACATGCATACACACACACTTACTCATCTCAAACACAAAACATGTACAAAAACATATATGTATGTTTTCCTCTTCTTAACTTTCTCAATTTGAAAAAAAACAGGTTATGACAAGTATATATACATGTTTATGTGAATGTGGAACATGCGCACACTTGAGATCATGTGACTGTATATGTATGTTTTTAATATTTAGATATTTGTTGATTTATTTATTCAGATAGATATTCTGATAGTACATGAGTTGATCCTTGACTTGTTTGGAATCTCAAGGTGGAGCTGCAGCCTGTCGTTGCGTCACCTGTGGGTCCAGGGAGCTGCCTGAGTCGGGAGACACCCCCAAGGGGTAGCCCTGTGGATCCTGTGGTTGCCAGCTTACAAGTTGGACCAACCGTAGCATCGGCAGGGTCAAGCCACCACTTCTACAGAAGCAAGCATCCAACAGAAAAAAAAATATCCAAATATATTTGCAATAATCATTTTTGATTTTTTTTGTATACATATAAATAGCAAAAATATATATATATATATATATACACATTTATAGTCATATATTTATAAAGATAAATGTATACAAAAGTGAAACAAAATATACAAATATATATATATATATCTAAATATATATTTTTATGTAAACAAAATATATGCATGAAGCATGCGTGTATGTACTTTTTTGTGAGACATAGAAGGTGGTTCTTCAAATGGGGGCAACCCAAAAAATGGTTGGCTTATATATGGTTAAAGCAGCGGGTGGTTGTTTGTCCACTGCCTTCTCTAGGAGGTTAGCTGGGCTGCCCCGACATGATTTGTTCCATTTGTTTCTAAAAGGATGTTGGGGGTACCCTGTTTTGAGAAGCCACCATGCATCGATTTCTGCATGTTTGGCATCCCCGGATTTGCGACTCCCTAAGGGAAGCTGAGCTCAAGGCCGCCACCCTTGGCATCGGCCTGTCTGACGCTTCGCCACTGTTGCAAGAGGTGAGCTTGGAACACGGTCAAACCCAACATGAACCTCTACCAGTCGGTGATGAGTTTCCTTAGCCCAAACATGTGGTTGTCAGTTACTGGTAGGTATAATCATACCCTGATATGCCTGAAACATTTAAACGAAGAGCCACCAACCAAATTGTCAATATGATCAATGAGAAGCAGGTACCGCCCATTCTCCGAAAGAGTCCTCATGAGTCCTCTGTCTGGAAAAAAAACCGTCCGGCAAGTGATATCCACTAGAGTCGATCATCACAAGAATTCTAAAGGACCAATGAGTGTTGATCAAGTTATATACGACTTTTTCTGTGGTGGTTGCCTTTCAACAGGACTTGGTACTGCGACCAAGCCGCTGTGAACCTTTTGTTCAAACCATGCTCGAAAGCCACCGATTGATTGTTTTCATCATATCACAATTCAACTTGCAAGCATCTGTGACTATCATTCGCAACCATCATCAATACCCAACATGCTCTCAAAAATTGACATGTGACCATATGTTGCACAATTCTGAAAGCAATGATCCACAATTCTTGGGTCATTTCCAAGGGCACCCGTTGCCAGTCCTCCTCTTCCGCATACATGATCATAGGGTCGTCCTGTGTCCGCTGTCAAGGCTGGTGCTACGGTGCTTGCTCTGACCACCATCCCACCAGTAGTGTTTAGGACTGGGCAACCACTAGTCGCTCTGGGATACAAAGCGGAATCACACAACCCCTTCTTCTCCACTGTTGATGCAGGCGGTGGGCCGTATTTTGACACCCTCCAGGCCGTTGTCGCATCGACGAACGACATTTTTAGGCTGATGCTGGCTGCTGGATACGAGCCGGAGACAAGGGTTTGGTAGGGACTCTAGTGTTCTGGCCCTTCACAAGGCAAACTGTTGGATTGATTTGGATTGATGGTGCACATACCGAAGCATGATGCACACGTTCAGGAGCAAAACTAATACACACAGAGTACACATTAATGCGAAGGACATTAAATGATGGATCATGCTGGTAGCTATCAGCCAGGAGCCATTACAATCTGAAAGCCCTAGCCCTTGCGAAATTTCTATCCCTGACAGCCTGACATGATTGGTTTGTTCCAAATGCCGGTTATGGTCGTGCGGGCAAGTTGATTGGAGCAAACCAATCCTAAAACAAAACGCTTGTAAAATCCTGAGCGATGGCAGTTGACCATGACAGATTATGACTATGACTCGGATGAGGTGATGGATGATAAAATGATGGTGATAGTCGTGGTGATGTGTGGTGATGAGCATTGTGATGATGGTAGTGAGGACAATTCTGCTGACTATGATGTTGATGATGGTGATAATGATGGTGATGATGGTGGTGATGGTGACGATGGTGATAAGGCAACAAATCACACATACACACACATTCCGTCATTTCTTTGCGAACCCTAAGAGGATTTGCTTGACTTTTTTTGTTTTTTTCCAGTGTCGGCCTGCATGGGTTCTCTAGAAATCTGAACAAAAGGCCGAGCCAAGCCGGTACACGGGTTTCAACCCACAACCAAAAAAACACAGTGACCAAATGAGAGCACCAAAATGGAGAACAACTATACCGGGTTGGCTATATAACCTCGCATTACTTTTGCATAAATCTGCTGCTCTAGGTATGTGCATTGAATTTCTTGGAAATTACCAACTTTGCAACTGATGTTGGTTAGTCAAAGTGCACCATACTTAGAGCGGCCAGGCCCATCCTGAGGCCCACTTCTGGCCACAAAGAACTCAGTCAGCGCGTTGATCCTTGGTGTGGCGCGTCATGTCCTGAACCCTGGCAGGTCAATTGTCCGTGTCAGAAAGTAAATCATATCATGTAAATATGAATGTAAACAAAAAATAGTGTTTATTAATGCACAGACATTCACTTTTACATTCACGCTGAATCACATTTATCTATTGAACACATTTGCAAATCGATGGAAGCATCACACACCGATTGATCTTTGAACAACTCAAAACTCTGAACGGCCGGAAAAAATGGTAATTCATGTTGGAAATTCCTGCACGCAAGCGAGTCTTTACTACACTCCGTCACCATAATCTTATCAACTGCCGTCTGGTTGCAACCCCTAAAATGTGAAGATCCTTGTCTCCTTCGGAACCCGTGCTAAGTCACAGGGAGCTACCGGCTGATTGCTGTTGATTAGGCAGTCTCGTCAGGTCAGGTCATCCATGGATGCAAAATTGATCATAGATTTTTGGTTGAAGGGCCCCCTGATTAGATTGGGTCATGGCATGATTTGGGAATGAAAAGCCAAATCCAAGGAGACAAGCAACCTTGCTAGCAAGCATTTGGCAACTCGATTGGGACATCTTGGGACTACGCTTGCTTTGTGAATGGTTGTCGGAAGTTGATGCACCGGACACTATCAGTTGACACCTACATGCAAGGAAATCAGTGCCACAGAACTCACGGTGAAAAATATACTACATGCATACTGTGCAAGTAGGACAATGATAATTACCGATGCAGCATGCGGTCAGTGTGATGAGGGGCATCTTCCAATGTCCTGTCCCAACTGATTACTGTAACCAGTGGCTCTCGAACAACACAGTGGCACGGTGGACATGCAGGAGCAGCTAAGGTCAGTGCGATGGGTAGTCGAACATCATTGTGAAGGGAAGACCTGGGAGGTGGAATTTCCTCCTCAGTTGAACTGTAGCTATGCCAGTGACACAGTTGAGGCAGAACATCTCTAGCAACAGCAGGGAAACAGAAAAAGAACACGAAACCACTAGATCCCTCAAACAAGTGGATTGATCATAAATGTCCGACCTATTCTGGGGGATAGATAACAGTGAATAACCCGCTGAAAGGATGATAGTTTGAACGGCAACAACCAGTAATGGATGATGCTGGGATAATCCGTCGAAGCATCGGTGTAACCAAACAGATCCAATGTGTCCATCAGTAGCGTCACGAAAACAGCGACTGAAGCAAGGTGAATAAGACTTGTGCAGTTGTAACATGCTGGGATTGGGCAAATAGGGATGACAATGAAGGTAATGATGATGAGGGTTGAATGGCTGGCTGATGATGAAACAAACCAGAGATCATATTGGCTACTGCGATCATGATGATAATGATGATCATAGTGATGGTGATGGTGATGGTGATGATGATGATGATGATGATGATGATGATGATGATGGTGATGGTGATGGTGATCATGATGATGATGATGATGGTGATGGTGATGGTGATCATGATGATGATGATGATGGTGATGACAATGGAGATCATTTCATAACTTTTAATTCCCCGCGACCCCGCTGGTTGACGGCCCACTCACAGCGGAAGTCATTGTGGTATCGGCCCAGGCAGATGTGACTCATCATTTTGCTGTCCGCGGGGATGGGAGGGGCCGTTGTCCAACAAGTGAAACGAGCTGAACGCTGGGAGTTGTCCCCAATGCGTTGCTGCAGCCGCCCCAGAGGAGTGTAGGAAGGTGAAAGGAGTGCTGTGATTTGTCCAAGCTCGAGATGGCAAAACCAATCCCTACATTGGGAAAACCAATTGTGCTGCGACTAGTCCAAACTTCTTCACCGCCAAGCAGCGCGGTCAACGCGGGTACTTCAACCATGCCAAGGGAGTTGTGATTATTTGAACATCTTGATTGCCCCAATTGAATCCCCACAGGATCATGTTCAATGTACAAACCATTTGGCTTGGGCACTCTTGGGTGAGTTTTGGGAGGCAAGACCGAACGATCACCCATGAGGATCCAATTCCTACTACTTCCCAATCCCGAAGAAATCATGTTTCAATCAGGAACCAGCAAATCACACATCAGCCATCAAAAGCAGTATCTAAGCGACTTTGGCTCAACATGGATGAAAGCAATGCTATAACAAGACTTCACCCTTCCCAGCCACACTACCTCTTGTGCAAGAAATGAATTGCCGCTCATCATGCTGTTTCAATCATTTCTAATCTTGAGATTCGTTCGGAGCATATTTCTTCAAGAGTGTTTCCTTCTTCTTCTGCACAATCATGCGCTCAATGTCCTCCACGGTTGCGTCACCGGCAAGCTGCATTTAAAAAAACAGGTTCCAACAGTTGTAACCTTGGTTTCTGGCATATTCTGGTGGCGGGCCAGCTAGTGCCAAATTGGGAGCTACAATGAGCATAAAGAACCAAATCGGACGAACCCTGAAGCTAATTCACAAAGAAAAGCTGGTTTCTCAATTACACTTCACATGTTCAGTGGCATGAGAACTGCCATCAACTACCAAAAGTTCCGAACAAGTACAGTAGAGGGAAAAAGAACAGCGTGGGGTTTTCATATTTCTACTTGCAACTATCCATCTGAATCGATGCATGCATGAAATGATGAATCTGTGCTTGAATTCGTCATGAATATTTGTTCTTCTCAGTCGCGTTGCCCTGCATGCAAAAAAACACGCGCAACGGCGCAACTATACCTACATGACAAACGGTCTGGTACCGACTCTAGTCTTGAACATCAGGATTCAGTGTTTCTTTGGGAGGATTGAGCAGTGATTAAAATCTCGCGGCGTCATGCGTTTGCGGTGTGCAGGGGTCCCTGTAGCTGTCCTCCATGGTGGGCACGTCCACATAAGCCTTGAAGTCTTTGAAATCCTGTTCCTTTGGCTTCTCCTTAAGCTGGAAGTGTCTTTGTTGTTTTTGAAGCCGACCGCCCGGGCTGAACCACTATAAAACCATGAGTAGCTAATAACGGCTACTCACTAGTAACCAGCTAACCACTAATCAGATTCTAGGGACTGTATGCATCTTGTGTCCACAGCGGGGTTCTGGCGTGTCCCAAAGAGTGAAAAATTAATGTTGCCCCTTGACGGTGTGCATACCGAGCCCCCCAAAAACAAATTCTGATTAAACTGGTTTTTGTTTCATTTTGTTGCTTGGTCTGGTGGAAACGGTTTTTTGGAATTTCCAAGTTTTGTGCGCTGCTGGTGGTGGTGGTGGTGGTGGTGGTGGTGGTGGTGGTGGCGCAAGTGCTGGTGCTGGTGCTGATGCTGGTGCTGGTGCTGGTGCTTGGTGCTGCCGCTGATGCTGCTTGTGATGGTGCTGGTGGTATAGTTTTAGTTTTTGTTGGTGGTGGTTTTAGGGTGGATGGATTTGTGTTTTGAGGATGTATGCTTTTAGAGTTGATGTTTTTAGGGCCTTAGGGTGTATGGTTTAAGAGGCTATGGCTGTAACACTGATAGCATTTATGTTTCCTAGATTCTAGATGTTTTTGGTTTCAGGGTGTTAGGGTGTATGGTTTTACGGTTTTAGGGTTGATGGGTTTATGGTTTTGAGATGTGTTAAGGTCTATGCTTCTAGGTTTTTTATGTTTTTTTTCCATCGCCCCCCCCGAAGGTTCAGCTAAGGCTGAGGGGTTGATGGTTTGAGGGTTTCAGGGCTACGGTTTTCAGTTCTAAGGGTTGTGGTCTTGGGGTTTCTGGTTTTGACAGGATGAAAAAATGGAAAGCAAACGACATAAACATATCGAAAGCCAAATGAACATGAGAAAAACAAAAGCCAGAAGCTAGAAGCAAAAAGCCAGAAGCCAGTATCCAAAAGCAAACTGAAAAAATCCAAAGATAGCCAAATGAACATGAGAAAAACAAAAGCCAGAAGCTAGAAGCAAAAAGCCAGAAGCCAGTATCCAAAAGCAAACTGAAAAAAATCCAAAGAACCAAAAGCCGAAGAAACAAAAAGCCAGAAAAGCCAAAATCCAAAACAAGCAAAAATCAGAAAATCCAAAAGCCAAAGAAATCCAAAGCCAAAGAACTCAAAAGTCAACGAAGCCAAAAGTCGGAGAATCCAAGAGCTCAAGAAACCAAAAGCCAAAAAGGCCAAATAAGGGAGGAAAAACTGGAAAACAAAAAACAATAGCCCTCCAGAACAAACAAACAAGTCACAGGAAGGGTACTAATGTAAAATTGATTGGTTTTTGCTTCGCTGAAACGTCATTCGGGAATGGTTGACCATGTTGCCAAGTTGCCTGCGTGACGACAACATGATTTACCCACACAATATGTGGCAACAGTTGCTGTACATCTTAATGCTGGTGTCAGGACCAAGCTCCTAAACTGTGCAGGATTTGAATTAAACGTCCCACCGCCCTTTTGGAATGTGAACGCCATGAACTCAAATCGGTGCACCATGGCTATAGCCCAGAACCCAACATGAACCACAAGAATGTTTGCTCATTGGTTTTTTGTTGATGATCTCTAGCCATTGCTAGCCCTCCGCCAGCCAAACGAACGATCAACCAAACAACTATCATGATTGATGTGCGTTTTTCCTTACCATTCTCCGCATTATGGACCTTCCATCGACCCCTACCGGGCCCTACCATACACCACGACAAAACCACCAAACACCAGCTGGACGCGTCTGTGGCGCTATAATCTTCAGCTTCTGCCAAGCAGCAACCTCGGGTTCTTTCACCTCAGTGGGGCCCGGTGGTAACACCCAACTCACTGCTGCTTGGTTCTTCCCTACTTATCCAATGGCTTGGGGATGCATGGGGACTAGACCTGTGGTTCACAATTGGTTGGTTGTTTGGGGCATCAGCCAACCAGAGTGTGGCTGACCCAGCATGGGAGAAAACCCCCCCCTGCTTTCTGTTGAGACTTCCGAGTCCAATAGCCACACGATGATCTCCAGCAACATGAGCGGGGCAAACCCTGGCTATCCTTGAGGAATCCTGTTTTTTTGGGTGCTATTCATTGAATCATTTCTGATTTATAGTGTCTCTCAGAATAAACCCCCCATGAATTAGCAGTGAGCAAACCATTTTGGGAGGTGTCCTATTTACAGAAACCATCGTTTCTGTCTACCATCAATACCAGGCAAACAGGAAGGAACTGCGCGTTTTCCACCAGGCCACGACTTCTTTTTTCTCCTCTTCCTTTTGGTCTTTGGTCTTTCGCTTCTTAGTGGTTTCTTTGGGCGCAGGTTCCGTCCAATTCTCCATGGCTTTCTTGACCTAAGCCAAATGTTGACACTGTCCGTGCCCTACAGGAACAGGGAATCGATGGCAGAATCCGGTGGATAGCGCACGTGTGCCAATGTGTGTGTGTGTGAAAGTGGGCGGATGCGGGTAACGAACCAAATGGCAAACTAGTTGGCATGCAAACTTGAATCGAAAGGTAACCGTAACTATCGTGCAACCAGCAAAAAAACATCAATAGTCAAATGCACATACCTGTGCAGCAATATAATTCACATGATGCAGCATGCGCTAGCGTACCTACATCCTCACCACAAGAAAGAAGTACAAATGCATTCATTACCTTGCCTGCATATACGCAAAACTGAGTGAATAAACCAGCAGATCAGCACTCGCATTTAGATAGAATCAATGACGACGATACTCATGAAAAGGCAAAAGTCCATGCACACAGTGACATCTGGTCCAGGTGCAAATGAGCCAATGTGGCAATCTGCTGAAAACGTGGGAACAATGCCCGAAAGGAACAAAAACACGATACTTGAGCCTAACATCAAAGTACAAAGGCATTGCCATTGACACTTATGTCTCTTACTGTTTCTTTACAGCATCAATAAAATAAGTCACAAACCATCAGCCATTAATACAGAACATATCTGAACATTTTGATTCTAGTCAATTCTGTTGCAGTGCTTCTCTACGTTGCAGTGATACCCCGTTATGGACGCATTTCTTCTGAAGAAAACCACCACTTGGATCCAACCGACAAATTTTAGATCGCTAGCTCAAAGCTGAGGTACTCGACTGATGCCCACAGCCCCATACACACCGGAAACATCCGGAAACCCACTCCCCAACAAGGAAACAAAAGGGAACGCGATCCAAATCTCAAGACTCAGTGACCGCTTGCTCTTCGAACATCTGCTCGGCTAAGACCAACATGCCATCCTCTTCATCCCGCCAGCCATAGTAATCTGGCTGAATATACTGGAAGAGCTGTTTCCTGCCGCGAAGCGGGGCTATAGGATTTGGGAGCCTGGACACCCACCAGTGTATGTGGGGATGCCAGAATCCCACAGTCACCGAACGCAACAAATGCTGGTATCCCCGATGAAGCTGATATCCACTTCATTTATGATCAACGATCATCATCTTAATCATCTGCATGCCAAGTGCATGCTGTTGAAATGTCGTTGATCCTATGGTTCGTTCATCAATAATATCAAATCATGATATCCTTGTAAATATCATGGCGAACTGTGCTTAAGCGTATAGCTGGAACAAATACCACAAATAAGAAAACAAACAACCATGCAAAAGAGTGACCAACTAGCCGGCCACACCACACCAGCACCTAGTTTTTGCACTGGCCATTGTGGCTGCCCTTCCGGCTGGGGTAATATTCACGATAGTTCCTTCAATCATTGCCAGCACATCGCAAACATATCGCACACGATTATGAACAACTGAAAAATGTTATATAATCAAACTGAGTGATAAAATTCACTATATGAAACTGTCTGACTGTATTCAATAGCTAAGTTCAAACCATTTAAAATTTCGTTCTGTAGACCGGTAGTGCCGGTAGTGAAATGACCGCAAAAAAAAGGGGCTTGGAGGTCACCATCCGCATAGCTCATGGCTCCTGGTCTTCCGCGGGGCATCTGGGACGATCTCCGTCTCAAAGAGCTCGCGTACGCCAGGTAAATCCTACAACGCAAGCGGTGCAAATGACAAAAACTGGGCCGGAAAAAGGCTCGGCGATGCGGATGGATTCTGATGGATTGGGGGAGGGAAACGACCGTTCTTTTTTGTATGATCGGATTCTTAGAGTTCCTCCCGCCTAATTCACCCTATGCAATATGACAATGGGATACCATGGGCACAACTCAAGCGAGTCCCCGAGTCTGTCAAATAGAATGACGACCCCCATAAAACCAAACAAAACTCCATTGGACCCATCCACACAGTCACATACCCACTAAACCACCCTCACATCTAGACTGTATCCAATTTTGGTCCGAATCAAGCACCAAAAAGAAACAACCACGGTTTGCCAATCTGGCATCGATATGCAGTACATGTCATTTGAAGAAATTGTGTTGCCTGAAATCTATGTCCAAAAAGGAATTCTTCTTTTTGTTCGGAAACTTATTCAGAGTTGATCGATCGCTGTTCAAAAGCAACTGAACCCTCCAACCATTCTCACAACAAAATTGGGGTCAATGTGTTCAAGGGCAGAAATTCATAGCAACCAAGCCGATGCAACCGTGCAGCCTGAGCACCCGTTCATGGAGCCAAGGGCCCACACCCTCCAGCACCAACTGATGCCAAGCTAGTAATCTCTACAGTGATAACATGTAATAACATTAATAACCATATCAAGGATCTCAACAACCATCAATCAACAAGTGCCCTTTGATCATCTACCCTCACAGAGCCGGCATCATGCGGTCCTTGGCAGCTCCGAAATACTTGTAGCCACTATGGGCTGCCAGCTCTGCGCCGTAGGTCTCGACATCGCCTCTAGGGGCGCTTTTGTAATCTGCACCACCCAACGCCTTGATCCTGGGCCGGGCATGGTCGTGTGGAGATGGAGGCAGCTGAACTTCAGCTTCAGCTTGAGGATGCTGAACACATGGTCGGATCTTTTGGGGAGCATTCCATGGAACTGCTGGGAGAAGGCCAGCAATGACCAATGAATCAGGATTAGTGTCACTGCCGTGAACTGTCAACAAATCCAGTGGCTCGAAATTGCTTCTGTGCCGAGGTCATTGATTTGTCTTGCAGTTTTGCCGGTGAATCATGGAGCTACTAATCATCTGAAGCCGCCTTCACTTTGCTGGGAAATATGAATGATGGCCTCCACACGAGCTTTCCAACCAAAGAAGTCTCACAAATCCCGGGACCAGTCCACCCGGCCAATAATCTGCAGTTGGTTGATCCTAGCGTTCTCGTCCTTGTAGGGTGATGATTGTGATGACCACGATACTATGGTTGGTGCTGTTGCTGCAGTTTCTGTTGGTGTTGCTACTACCATCAGTGTTGATGCTGCTGTTGTTGCGGCTTCTACTAGTGATGTTGTCTGGTTGGTGGTTTCAACCTCTATGAAAAATATCAGTCAACCGTCAACCAATCATTTGTTAATCATAATTACTAGGGAAAAAAGTTTGAAACCACCAACCAGGTATTGTGTGTTGCTGCTACATCACCTCAACCTGCTGACCACTCATCCGCTGGGCAAGTGTCTGATCTTCCCAGTAGCCTTTCTCCCGGAGGTCTTTGTTGATCTCATCGTTCAAGTCTCTGATTCGATGTTCACCTGCCACTGGGACTACTGGGGCTGACTGGGACTACTGGGGCTGACTGGCTGTTCTAATGCTGGAAAGAAATCCCAGTCAGAAATGATGTCAATTCTGGGATGGACAAATACCTCCATAATAAAGGTGTATCACATGAGGTTTATTATGCTCGACTACTTTGGCATCTCATTCCGGCAGGCTGACCGTACAAAGTGAACTACGCCCAAACGACATCCTTGTTAAAATCATGCCCGCAACTCCGAGTGTCCAAAAGCTCTGAAAGGCTCGATTCGCTTCATACTTGTAGACAGATATGCATGTGTGATGCAAACGCAAAATGTAACATTGCATTGCTACCTATTTTGGGGCACACGTGCTTACAGGCTGCTTGGAGAACCTCATATTGTACAATTGCCAGCCGGGCCACATGTTCAAAATTCGTTGATTCAGGTCTCTCTCTCTCCCCAATTATTTCCAACATCCCAAGCATCATGACATATCATGACCATCTGAATCTCTATGAACTTCCCAGCTAAAACCAACACATCTTTCAAAGGAAACCATTGGAAATCCATGGTGCTGGAAGCGCACCACGCAGGGCAGCCGGCATGCGCCTAGCGCCGCGTTTTGGATCTCCGCGATCTTCTTGGCGACGCCTCGGATGATCTCACCACGCCAATGCTCGCACTCCTGGGACGCTGCATGGAACCTGTTGGGAGGAAGCCATGCCATGGTGCTTCCCCAGTTGAGATGGTTGAATTTCGGAGATCCTGAGCTGGGAAATCAGGTGTCACATGGTGATTCTTGGCGATCATGGATTGCCATTTTCCATGTCCTAAACCATCCCAAGCCTAGATTATATAGATTGCCTTTGAGCCACGCTCAGGTGATAGCATGGAAGTTACTGATAGCGGAGCAACTGGCAAGAAAGCCATCAGATCCTACCGGCTTCTGCCGACATGTTTGACAACCACAGCCTGACAGTCGAAATCAACCTAGAGCTGTACCCGGTAGTAAATCAGTTCATCCTAGCAGGTGCTGAGCCACAGCAACATTCTCACAAGACTCACAAGACTCAGGCGAAGTCACCAAACTCACCATCTACATCCATCTGCATCCATCTACCCATTTCATTTGTGGCTTGGATGGTGGTGACTGTGGATTTTCCTCCGCGCTCCTTGACAGTGGTCACCTCTGACGCAATCTTCGGCCGCTTCTTGGACTTGTAGGGGCCATATAGGGCAGTGTCAGGCAGCGCGCCTGATATGCCGTCTCTAGCGCGTCTGTTTGCCCAAGAGCGAATGAATTTGGCACGGAAGGACAACAAAAACAAATTTGAAGTAATTTTTGTCATAGCGTGAAACCTCTAGCAACCGAATCAGGACATGGAGCAATGTGATATGATCCATGGACCAAAGTTCGTACATTTTGGTAAGATGTATAATATATAGGTATTTCCAAGTTGAATTTATACAACCGAATCATAAGCCGCTTTGATGATTCATCCCCTGGTCAATCGCTGAGAAGCAAAGCTGTTGACCATACCAGGGCATCTCTTCTGGGTCGAAAGTGGGGGCCTTCGAGGCTGGGAAGAGAAGCAAAGCTTCCCTGACAATCCCTTGACCACTGAACCCTTCGGAAACCATGCTATCATAAGAATCCGTACATTCCAAGGGGCAGGAGGAAGGTATCATTGCAAACATTGCAAGGCAAAAATATTCTGGTTGGTGGTTTCAACCCCTATGAAAAATATCAATCAACCAACCATTTTGTTAATACTAGGGCCCACTAGGGAAAATACAAAATGTTCAAAGCCACCAATCACCAACCAGTATTAACATCAAATCTAACATCAAACTCCTTCCCCTCCTGCCTCCCATGTAGGTTGACTTGCCCAGGTTCTTCTGCATCTCAATGTCTCTTTTCTGCGCTGTCCATCGGTTCAGCGCAGACATCGCCTTCTCCTCATTGCGCGCCATGGCAACCTACCGGGTTCCCAGGTGTAGCACCTGGGTACCTGGCACCGGCAAACTTGGTGAACTTCAACCCCTCCCTTGTTGAAGCTCAAAATCTGCGGGGCGCTTCTGCTCGAGCAAGCCACACATTCCGCCTTTCAGATTGATGACGTGTATGCTGTACTGCTTGTCTTTCCTCCGTAGCCTACTTGCAACTGATATTTGGTTTTGCTATGTTTTGCCCATTCGGCACCCCCGAAACTCATGTCGATAGATTGCGGGAACTTGCAAGCCGGCGCTCAGAAAAACTTCTACCTTTTGCATGCTGCCATCTCAAATAGTAACATCAACATCATGTCGTTTGATGGTTGCACCATCGAATCTGCATCAATGGAGCACTTCCTGAACCTGACGGTTTGGCTACAAACAAAATCATTTTTAACATGTCAGAAGTTATCATTCATGGGGATTCATTGGCCCCAAGCACTGCAGGTACCAAATCCTCCCTCGAAACTGCATTCATTCCCATTGGTTGACGTCAAAGAATACGGATATAATCCGATCTGATTGCAGGTTAAGTTCTCCACACATGGATCAGAATGATTGTTCGTCAATAGCTTCCCTAAGGTTGGTGAACGCCTACTGGTAGTTTTGATGATTGATCACCATGACATGACTAACATTCATAATTGCAAATCACATATGCAAAGCATTACCGGACAAATTTCATGGAGTTTCATATCGTTCCCATCAGGATCTATATTCGATCTTCGGTGGATAAAATTGCAAAAGTCAAACAAGCATGGCCCCCCCAATGCCAGCAATACACCAACTCGAGGGGGTGACACTGGTTGCAGCTGGTTGAAAGTTATTTACACTGACTATAGCTGGTTGTAGCGTTATAGCTGGTTATAGCTGTCAATTCAACGTGACCGCATGGTTGCCCGTCGCGAAGGGATCACAACTCGAGCACCCCAACTGGCTCCAGGCAGCTCTTTGCGCAGTGAGTTGCGCAGTAACACCTTGGTTCCATCGGACGTGTCGCAGTTGGTAACCGGTGAAAAACCCTCGCCATGGGTACCTACAGCATGGGCTGGTTACCTTAAGCATAGGAAACGTCATGGGACATCTAGGGACTAGCGGCTAGCGCGAATATCTCCATATCACTTGGAAGGCAAAATTCCTTTCAAAATAGCCAACCAAGCAGCACCTCACTCATACTGCGAATCCGATTGAGACTGAAATTGGCCCGAATACAGGGTACCAAGTTCTCTTGATTGGCGGGATAAATTGGCTTAAGCACTTGGTGGATTAAGCGGGAAACAATCCAAAACAACAACAACGACGACAACAACAACAACAACAACAACAACAACAACAACAACCAACCACAACCACAACCACAACAAACCACAACCACAACCACAACCACAACCACAACAACAACAACAACAACAACAACAACAACAACAACAACAACAACAACCGCACCACAACAACCACAACCACAACAACAACAGCAACAACAACCACAACCACAGCCACAACCCCCGCAACAATACAATCACAACAACGACAACAACAGCTTTTGAAACTACATCAACAATAACAAAGAGAACAAGAGGAACAACCAAAATGCAAGTTTGAACGAAACACGCCAATAAACCACTAATGATTTTAATGCTGACATGATTGTTCAAGATCATTTCTACAGTGCATGTACATCTCCAGAAAGCACTGCACCAAAACGACCTGTTCCACCAAAGGCTGCGCCAGGGCACCGCTGATTGGCTTGTGAGGCCGGCTTGCATCAACGGCGTATCCTTGGTGGCGCAGGGTCGGCCATGAAGCCCACCAGCGACCATAACAGGAGGGGTTGCGCGCACACATTTAGAGTCTATAAACATAAACCTGTCTAGAACAGAAACATTGACACGCACACATATCTCAAAAATAATTTACATATAGACATTTTGATATAAATATATCATAATATACATATACATGTGTCATGATGCGTCTGTGTTCACAAGACTACAAAGACAAGTTGCTGAAAAGCAACAAGTGCCCACAGATTTGCCAACAGGCTTGCCTAGGTCACTCATCCTTCTTGGTTCCAATGAATGCTGTACGATTCCAACCATTCATGCGACCTAGCCCATCCGCTGCCAAATACAGTAATGCAGCAAACCCAAAGTTCACATACAAGTCATGCATCATTTATGGATGCTTTCCGAGCTGTGATGCCTTGCTCTTAAAATGAAGCTCTTAAAACCTTCCACATTGGATCGTGCAAATACAAAAATGGGCACGATCGTCTAGGGAGTTTCAAAATCATGGGGTGGGATCTCTAAGTCATGGCATGGCCACCATCCCAAGAAGGCCTACATGGCCTGCATGATGGGAGGAACCATGAGGAACCAGCCCTGCTGTCCAGGAATCATCCACCAGGTCGTCCATACCCACAATCTCTGCCACCACGTCGCGTACCTGGGCACCGAAGCTTAGCTCCACTTGGCTGCCCTTGGATTTACCAACCACCAGGATCAGCAATCGCGCCCAGTTATTACGATCCATGGAACTTCCTGGAACCAGGCACACCTCACAGAAATACATGATGGCCTGCCATTTGTGACAGCATCCAAGGCTTTTGGCCAGAGCCATGCATGGCATGGATTTGTGCAGAAATCAGGGTATATAGCTTGACTAATCATTTTCTATTCATGTGGGTTGCCCCCTCTATCAATGCGCTTGGGAAAGCTGACAGAAACAAGTATCGACCACTTCATCGCTTCTCCACCGTCATCTTCCTGTTGGGTACTTGTCCAAAAAGAAACCCCGCCATGAAGCTGTGAAAACTACCGGCTTCACTCTAAAACCATTCAACTTTTGAGGGGAACCGTCTGAGTGCCAATGTCACGAGCATTCATCAGCAGTAGCAAAGGCAAATCATCCACAAATACAACATCTTCCTTAGCCATGTTGGATAGGCTCAAACGTCAAAATATCATCTTTGTTCAACCTTTGGACTTCCCCATGCTCTCAAAACACTTTGGAATTCCTAAGGGATTTGTGGACAAAACCCGACCATTAAAGCAAACAACCAATTCAGCAGCAGAATTTGAGGATGATGGCCGAAGTACCTAGTAGACGGTTCTGTTCATTTCTTGGTGAATTTGCCGATGCATCCATCGGTTTATAATTTATACATAATCGATGCAATCTGACCTGATTCAAACAATCTCATCATTCAACCTATTATCAAATGCAGTGCAATCCATTCAAGGTCTCAAAATGTAAGAAAAGTGTCTCTTGTCTCATCCAATCCAACCTAATCTAAACATTTCTTCACACCTATCGCTCCAGGAGCAACAATCTGCACAGCACCTCGTCCCAAGTCCCACAGTTCTGCCTGTTTCCGGAGTTCCTCGGGGTTAGGGCCTGGCAGCTTCAGAGCTTTCTGGCACCGGTGGTGGCCCCTGAGCAAAAAATGCAACACGACGTCATATCTTTTCATCTCTGGAATCATGCGAAACAATATGATTTAATATGTATGTCATGCTCTTACTACATGATGATACATGATGTATGGCACATCTGCGTCCTCTATATGAGTTGTTCATGGACGTGTGGGACATGTGCCAAGCATTCTCACTAACAGGGCCTGTCGGTTGGGCACACCTAAGAAATTGTTTGCCCATAGCTGCGATGCTGCTCCTGCCTGCTCGTGCCCGTGAAACCTGTGCCGCGCAGGGTTCCAACAACACAGGCAATGATCCAACCAGCTGCAATGAATCACGCATGTGTGCTTCAATTTTTGCACCTTGAGAAAGTAATACGGTTAATTAAGTACTAAACCTCGTTGAAATGTGGGAAATTGCTGAAAGCTGATGGTCAGCCAGTCGATCATTTATATACCAATCTACCTTTCATAGCTACCTTGCTTACTGAAGTAGCTGAAATTTCAGACTGATGTGAAATGATTCTTATTCTTCTTGAAATTTGACAGGTCTCAGGGGCGACCATTTCGCAGTGATGGGGCATCTTGCATAATTAAGTTGGACAATGATGATGATGATGATGATGATGATGATGATGATGATGATGATGATGATCATGACGACGAGGATGAGGATGAGGATGAGGATGAGGATAAGGATGATGATGATGATGATGATGATGATGATGATGATGATGATGATGATGATGATGATGATGATGATCATGACGGCAAGGATGAGGATGCGGATGAGGATGAGGATGAGGATGATGATAATGATGATGATGATTATGATTATGATGATGATGATGATGATGATGATGATGATGATGATGATGATGATGATGATGATGATGCTGGTGGTGGTGTGCTGCTGCTGCTGCTGCTGCTGGTGGTGGTGGTGGTGGTGGTGGTGATGGTGATTCATGGTGACGATGACGATGATTATGGATGACAACAAAGGATGACTTGTGACAACCAATATAGTCACTAGATGTCACTAGTGACCCGGTGGATGTTGACCAACTGCGGTTAGGGTTTCAACCATCATAATGCATACAGAGGGTGTCCATGCCATACATGGAATGGTATACGCGACCCGCTAAACTTGTCATCACTCAAAATGCACTATTCTGGATGGTTGGCGGTGCCAAAAGGTAGGGACAACCCAGGAAAAAAACAACAAAAACTGAAGGGTCGGTCATGTTGCGTGTCAACAGCTGAAGATTAGACTCAGCCTTTACGAGGTATCCTACTACCGTGACTTTGTGAAGCAGCCCAAGCAAGCAACCACAAAAACGTACCACGACCCAGCCATTCACAAACTTCTGGGGTTGCAAGCAGCTTCAACAGCTGAATTTCTGCGAACGGCCAGAATCGCCTGCACTCCAGCTGCTGTAGGATCTTCCACCCATTCCTCGACCTGATTAGCCATGACTTGACGCGTGGGCCGACAAATGAGGATCCAGCTCATCACTACCCGAGGTAATTCGGGTGGTATCTTCAGTGATGGTAGATCCAGGATTCCAGGAATCACTATTATGAACCAGCAATATTTGTGCTTTGGTTGAACTGACGGTACAGTAGCGTGAGTATCGAAATGATTCAAAATGTATCTGCCATCATCTGCCATTCTGGCTTAGCCGGGATGATTTTGGTCCGCCGCAGATTGGGAAACTCACAAGTGGATAGGGGGCCAAAACGCTGAAGCAAATCTGCACCCAGGGTTTGCACTGGAGCGAGCTATGGTGGGCAATTGTCCTCACCATGCCCTGCAAGAACCATCAGACTCATGAGCTCATCCTGATCTCATCCAAAGAAGTGTGCCACCCAACCCACCAGGAGTGGACAGCAACAGGGGATGTGTACCCAAATTGCCTTTTGTCTGAAATAACATTGACGGGTGCATTCACGAAAACCCCGCTGAAAACCCCCACTCTGTTCAGCAAAGACCTGGCCTCCTCCTCTTCTCCTCCTCCAGCTGACTCCACGAAAAAGGCCGACAGGTCTGTGATCCTGGTGCAATTGCCGCAGTGCATGATCATCCCCGAAATTTTAATGGACTGGAGTCATTGCTGTTGACTCTCTTGCTGATGAATTTCACGCTAATTACTTTATTTCTCTCTCTCTCTCCATTGCCGCCGTGTATACTATTTTTCCCAAACTACGATTGACATCGTCGTATCATTATTTTTTCATTTGGGAGTTGGCATTGGCTTTTGTAAGAAAAACAACACTAATTGGTACCTGGGAGTCCGATCCATTTTTGGAGCAACGAACGCCATGGCAATCTCTGGTCATGCAAAAGCTCCCTTCCGTTCTCCGTCAATCGTCATTTCTTGCAGTTGATGGTTGCCAACCATTTCGAACCTTTATCGCAAAGTGGTTTCAGATTCTTTGTGCAACGCCCTGTGCGCATGTTCCAGCTGCATAGTTTCCAAGGTCCGCACGAAGGGTAGTCGAACATCAGGGTGAATGGAAGACCTTCACCGGTTTTTCCAGGCAAGAAACGATAAATTTTCGTGTCATGTGTTCTTGCTTGGCAGTGTTTTCTTTCGAACATTTCTTTTTTCGCCAGGGCATCTCTGAGGATTGGCCCTGCCTTTCGAACATTTCATGCTCAAAATATATACTGGTAGTTAGTTTGCTCAGGACGATTCTGCCATGGAGTCTTGTCAAGTGACAAATTGCTGGAAATGCCTGGAGTGATTCTACCGTTTGACTGAGCACGGTCTACTCAGTAGATTTTCATAGCATCGAGTGGAACGATATGCTGAGCCAACCCCTTAAACACTGAGGCATAGAAAAACTAAAACTTGCTTTGGACAGTCGAAAAGCATGCTCACAATTTGGACAACTCGTTCTATCCGGAATGAATACAACAAGCAATCAATCAATCATTTCACGCACGAAATCCGAACCATCCATAAGAAATAAGTAGAATATGGAGGGATAATGCTCAGTACAACTTTGCTGACTGCGTTGATGTGCCTGCCACATTTTACTTTGTTGTTCTATGTGGCTTGTCTGCTTGAAGTCTTGAGCTCCCTGTTGACACCTGCCTCCAGGTTGACATGCACAGATCAAGGGTGCTGTGCATGCAGCACCTATCTTCCTTGCAGGAATCTGATCCAAGTCCATGCATGTCCGAGCCTTTATCTTGTCTTATGTTCCTTTTCTTCGTGATGGCCAAGGTTCATGTCTCTCTCTCTCTCGGGCATTTTGTGGTCGTGGTTCTTGTTGAACCAGTTGCACCACAACGGCGTGTCGGGAAGATCACGGGTTGTTCTCTAGCTTTGTCATTCAGAGGTTTACAATCACTTCAAAGGTGTCGTCTCAAGAGTCTCGGCCCAGGAGAGTCGTCCAAGAGTCTCGTCCCAAGACTTCCAGTCAGGATTGCTTCATCCTCCTGCACAAGATTGAGTATTCATGCATGCTTGCATGCCCTCGCTGTATCAAACCCACAGTCGGTCTGAACATGTTCATTTTAAGTATTTGGTATTTATTTGTTGTCTTGCACTTCGCGTGGGCAACAATTTTCAGTTTTCTGTTTATGCATGCTCTTGGGGGCGCTTTCACCGAGGAATTTCTGACACGTCTGATTGCTGGGACATTCCCGGGCTTGGCGTGCAAAACACGGTAGCATTTCCCCGTGCTGTGCTGGGTTGGTCTGGGTGGCGGTCAGCTGACAAATCTCAACTGGGGTACCGACTCGAGCCAGGAATTTCCGTGGACAAAGCGTTGCGCAGCAGAACCTCGAACGCAGCTAGGGTCATCAAGACAGCAAGTAGGACAAAAGGAACCCAACATTGTTGGCATGGCGGGGTATACATTTTTAGAACTGATAATCAGTACCCCTCAATGTTTGGATTGCAATGAAAGGTGACGAAAAATGGCCAGTTTGATCTCAGCTGCGGGTGGTTGTGGGTTACGATGGCTCAGGGAACCATGGGGAACCTACGAACTCATGTGCAACAAAACAAGTCACTACCAGCAAGCCGACATCAGGATCTGCCAGCTGGATGCTCGGGAGTGATGATTCTGCGGTGAGGTTTGGTGAGTTCATGGTCATCCATAAGTGGCTTATTGCCCTGAGCAAAAGATGGAATCACCCGAGGTCCGTCTGATTATGAACGAGGTCAGAAAGAGCTTACTTACACAGGTTTGCGTCTGACCATTGTACTTTGACAGTACTCAGCGAAGCCAAATACAGGATATGTTCAGCAATATGGGGGTTTCCTGAAATGGGGGACCCCCAAAATGATTGGCTTATTACTTCAACAGTTAGTATTGGATGATTTGGGGTAGCCCTATTTTGAGAAACCGTATGAGTGCAAATCAAGAAACATGTATTCATTGTCTGGCCCACCCAAATCGAGAAGCAGGTTTTGTGTGCCACTCATGAATCCCAAGATCGGCCAACATGACCTGCTTCTCAAGCTTATTTTGAGCGGCAGCTTTCTGAGATATTCCGCAAACTTCCAGTTCTTCACCCTTCAAAGCAAGTGTGTGACCTGTGATTACCTCGTAATCCTGACGCAAGTCAGGCACACAGCAATACAACATGAGTTCAACAAGCACGATGTCCCAAAAGAATTTTGGAGTTCAG
>VSDK01011008.1:186119-196942 GCA_009767595.1 Symbiodinium kawagutii | reverse complement strand
TTCAGCAGGCTATGCTAGTAGGAGTCATGAGATGTCACGAGTCCAACATGAAGAAACGTTACCGCAACCATCCACAACTGATGCCTGTAGCCACCAATATTGGACACGCAGGCTGCGAGGCTCCGGCTGCAGATTGACTGGTCAGGCCGGATTGCATCAGCGGAGTGTCCTCGGGCTTCACTGCGGATAGTAGTGACGCTCGAAAGGATACAAATAATGGAGTTGGTTACGGTCGCAACAGTTAACTAGTGATAACCACTTAGAACAAAATAATGGTTACCCAGAGTGGAAAATATCAACGGCCCTAATTGCTGTAACCTCTAGTGGATTGATTCTCCCCAATGAACAAACGTACTCGGAATGCCCAACCAGCATACACCAGCGGTACTGAATCACATAGGACCACAAACTGCTCAAAGGATTCAGCTGCTGGATATATCGCAGTACGGTTGAGGAAGAAGCATCATTTGCTAAGCCATTCGCAGTTGTGCTGCGGGACCCTCTCCATGAACAGGAGGTGGACGCGTGACCAATCAACAAAGAACAGCACACAACCAATTTGACAAACCAACCAACCAACCAACCAAAAAACAAACAAACAGCCAGTGAACGGCCAGTTCAACTTTTTGAAATGAATATCCAACAAAAAAACACATGTAGTTTGAACAATCAACCCATAGTTCGTCAAGTATGAGCATACAGTAACTTCTTGCAACCGTCAGCTGGTGAAGTTCTAGAATTATCAGCTTATAATGAAATATCCAGAGTCAATGCACGTGTCAAGAGGCACAAACATCTAATTATTGGCAAACTTGTGAAATCACACACACACACATGAACAAATGACAGCGGCGGAACCATGATTCTAAAGATCTGATGATATGGTTGCAACTTCAGAATTTTCCAGCTCGGAGTGAAACAGCAACTGCAGCTGTCCAAAAGATCTGAGACCTCGACGTCCTGCAAGGCATCCATGCCAACGATCTCTGACACCACATTGCGCACCTGCAAAAAAGCGAACCCACGCTGGATCTCAAAAGTCTGATTCATAGCGTGCATGCGCGGGTGCAATGGATATCAGAACTTGCATGAAACTGTGCTAGTTGCTACTTTCGATTCGACCCCTTCTCTCACAGGGTCTTGTTATCCCAGATGGCGAAACTGCTCTCTGCCCAGGTCCCAAAACAGAAACCCAGCCGAGCAAATCAGCGACAAATCTACAAATCATGCACTGTCCATCGCTGGCGTGGCTCCATTCCCTTCATCCAAAAGTCATAGGCAACCAGCCCAAGAAGTTGTGATTTAGAATGATTTCACATCTTTAATCATCCTCAAACTATCAAACCGTCTTGTTGGGAGCAGTGCCAGCCTTCTCCCGCAGCGCTGCAGCATTGACACCTGAGAAAATCATGGAATGCAACCAATGCGAGAAATCGCAGGGGGATAAGCAGCAAGGTGTGAATGGATATGTAATAGGCATCAATAGGCTATAACTCAACATCAAAGACCTAGTAGCCCGACAAAATCCTGATGAGCCTCCGATATTCTTCCTCAAATGCGAAAAGCCTCCTGTAACTTGTTTGATCGACCAGGTCCGAAAACACTTCACATTGCTTACACGAACATGCCATGGTCAGCAATAGGGACATGCCATGATATGCTATGGCTGCTGACTCTAGGCAATAGTCATGTAGGCAAAACGTCAAATGTAAAAACACACCCAGCTGGTGTTTGTGAAGGTCTCAAGCTCCGCTAAAGCAATGATTGAAGGCAATGGAGAAACCCTGAAAAAGCGCCGATCAAAACAGTCCAAGTGATTGTTATGTCAGTGTGTTAAGAATGGTGATGATGATTGATGACGATTGACAAGAGATGATTGATTGATGATCTTTGATGTATGATCTATGATCGATGATGATGAGGATGAGGATGAGGATGAGGATGAGGATGAGGATGAGGATGAGGATGAAGATGATGATGATGATGATGATGATGATGATGATGATGATGATGATGATGATGAAAGATGTTCGAAAATGCCATGAAACACGTGAGAAAGGTTGAAGTCTCAACACTTTGCTGCAAGCGGCTGTGGGGCAATCCTTTGAGCAGCTGCTAGTGCCTTAACCATTTGGCTGGTTGGTGGTTTCAACTCATCTGAAAAAACATCAAGCAGCCATCCCAAATACTATGGGAAAATGTAAAACGTCAAAAAAACCACCAACTAGTCAACCAAACCTTGCAACTGAGTGCATTGCTGCTCTTCTTCCTCCGCACCAGCCGCATCTGGCCAGCGTCGAGTGACTATGAAACGCCGGGTGTCTGCTAGGTTGATTGAAAAAAAGAGGTTTCGAAGACCTTGAAGCTTGAATTTTCAATCCAAAAAAGACCAACTGTGGCCTCCTAAAGCGCAAAAACGGAGCCGTGTCATGAATGAACGAATCAAATCACAATTCAAAACTCAACATCTTTTTGAGAAAAAGAAAGAAAATGACGTTAAAATAGCCATAGCCTTTGTCCAAGGCTGTTCGATTTCCTGAAAGGTATACACCTGGGAATGCATGATGCAAAAAATGTGAGCAGCCCATGACGGATCAAAAGCATTCAAACACTGCTTAAAACCATCCAGGCCGTCCAGGAATTTTGGTATTGTTATGAAATCAGGAGATGTTGGGAAACAAACAAATGATAACATTGTAGGTTAATTTGCACATAGCTGGACAAATAGTTAGATATGGCAGGGAAAAAGGGAGATAAATGGATAGGTACGAGTAGGTGTATATGGACCCATGGATCCAAAGACAAATGGATAGACACAAGTGATGCATGACCATTGGCTGTGGGTCAAAACCCTGTACCCCTGGTTCCCCCATCATTAACCATTGCTTTCCCACTATTATTGTTGCTTATTCTCTCCCATTATTGTTGGTTAATATGGACCCATTGCCACATGACCATTATGTTACATGCATGCATGCTCTACATAAACATCCCTTAAGGAACTCAGTCGCATCCCGCCTTGCCAGTGGTTGACACCGCGCTGACCGGATTCTCAATGGCATCCAACGTGGCCTCCAGGCAGTTGTCTAAGGTTTCAACCACCTGGATGCCAACTTGGCGCATCGTCATCCCGAATAGGGCAGGAAAACACGCTGAAACCACCAACAGCGAAATGAACAGCTCTTGAAACCTTGAGCGAAAGCAACCATTGCAAGCTAGGCTTGATACCTGTATACATTCGAAACAGTTGGCCCTTGGAAGTGTTTTGAGTCTCTGGAGCAGAGATGACAGCTGTCCGGCACTACCGAGGATGCTCCGCTGCATCCATTGCGAGCTGCTCCATGATTTGCCATCAAGTCAACCACTGGGATTTCGGATGCTGGGAGTTTCCCAAAAGGCAGGTCATGATGGCTACAGAATGTGCCTATCATGGCCGAGTCATCTGGGGAGGGTCTAGCTTCAAGGCTCATGTCTTGAACAAGCTGAGCCAAGAGACACACAGCTGCCCAGCGGGTTCACTCTTGAACTCAGCATGAAGCCTTGGCCAAATCTTGCCCCACATAGTCCTTGACCTCCTGTGCAAGGCACCAGCACCAAAGATCCAATGCAACAGGCACTGAGGGTGGACAATGGGTGGTTCCATGGGTGGATACCAAATCATGAGTTGGTTTTTGGATCAAAATCAAACAGCACCCCCGACCTACAGCTGCGGCCACATGCTTTCGACAAAAAGCCAACGCAGCAGTGTAGGGTGGTTAAGGATGTCGAGCTTCGAAAGGTGGAGAAAATGTGGTGAATGATAGCTACTGGTGCTGCAGGTGGTTCAATTCGAAGTGGTTTCAAAGATTTTCAGGAACTTGGCATCCTCTTGTACTTAGCAGCCGCCCACTTGATCGCGATGTTGACATCGCCCCCACCAAAAAATAACTTCGCTGCCCGCATCAACAGAAACGAGTGGAGAATCAGTGAATGTCCAATGTTCAAATGTCCAATTGGTAGTATCTGTTTAATCTGGAAGCCATCATTTTTGGGAAGCATGACAAAACAAATGCTACTGCTGGTACCATCCAACCTTCATGTTTTGGAAAGCGTTCACATGAACCCCCCCCTTTACAATCAGCTTGATCCGGCGCCTCAATCTTCAACAATTCCAGGGGCTTCTGATAAATACAGCAGTCATGGAGAAATATTTCGAAGGATCTGGGTAGGTCTGATGGGATAATCAAATGCATGCCATAGCAAAATCTGTAGAAATATATGGGAACGAAGGATCTTTGTGTTTGCAGTCCCACTTGTATCTTTTGCATGATGGCACATGACAAAAGCTCAACTTATCACTGCCGCTGGCGGTACATCATGCCTCAATAACTGCACCATGCAAGCATGGAACAACAAACTGACCCCGTATCCCAATCTTTGTAACATCTTTAGCGGTGCCCTTCTTTACAAACCTGCAATAAGCCAACTGGTGGTGAGTCCGCTGCTCTAGTCCCTGGACAGCATTTCCTTTCTTCGTGCGTTGTGCCAAACCCCCATCTTGATGAGAACCGCAGGGTCAAAATTTTCTTGAGCAACTACTGCGAGTCGTTGAGCAGTCGTTGCCCCCAAACTGCAGAGTCTCACGATTTGGCCTCGAAGAGGTATAACGCGTTGCCTGGCACATCCCGGCGAAAGCAGTGACTATAGGAAATTGACGTTCGTTGATTCAACACACATCAAGGATCCACCTTTAAAAGGACTTAGCAACTGGGTGAACCATCCTACATTGCATGGTTGCTGAAATTTTGTCTGCAAGTAATTACCCACAATACCCCACAATTCCCAGCACATCTGGCTTCTATCAATGAGCCGACCGCTTGATTCGCGCCAAAACACACCATCCAAGAGTGGATAAGTTCATGTGGCCACCAATGCATACAAACAATATCCAACATCTTTGTAGTGGTTTTACCATGGAATCTGGTGATTTTTGGCTTCCAAGTTAATCTAACAAAGGGATTAGATTGGTTGACACCTTCCCTGCGCAGTCAAATTGGGGCTCAACCATTTGGAAATGCCCCGATGGCCTGCCGCTTCCTTGGCCGACTGCATCTTGCCCAAGGTGATACACCTGGGTGGCATCGACGTCAGCTCCGTAGCGCATCAAGCGTCAACGGACACGAGACGGTGGTTTCTCAGAACGGGGGACCCGAAGAATAGTTGGGTTACTACTGTAAATGTCGAATAAAGGGTGATTTGGGGTCCAATAAAGCACCCACAGGATCCCATAGGTTTCTTTTAGTGAATGATGTGAATGTGTGATTTGTTTTTTTTTTTTCTCTCTCTCTCTCTCTCTCGCCATTGCTTCTTACGTCAATCTGTTTGGGTTTTCCATGTAGCTGTTATGCTTGTATGTATGGGTGTGTCCGTATCCCTCTCTCTCTCGCCTCTCATCTTGGGGTGTCCACGAAGGATGGCCAACAAGAACACATAGATGAACCAAAAACTAAGGGAAAATAGGGGTTTATTTGCTACCAGTAGTATGAACCCCTATTAGGCTGTGAACTTCCAAAAGGCTACAGGAAACTAATTCTGCAGAAAAATCGTGTTCCAACCCCTCGAGCATGTACATAACACACACACACACTTACATAACACACATACACACCTACACAAAATCTACCTGTGACTGTGTGCAGTGGCAGTTTCACAATTGTCACATGTGTACGGTTAAAGGAAATCAGAAAAGGTCAAAAGTCAAAACAAACAATTAATTCATCTCTGCTCTGCATTGTACCATTTTCACAGACACTAATGTATTTTGAACATTGTTGAACCTAGTAGGTCCTAGGGGCTCCTAGTGTTCAAATGACGAGTTGTCTCAGTCAGCATCTCAGGTCACACCGAACCCGCCAAGCCACGAGTTGGCCGTCAACACCAAGGCGTTGGCCTCACGATCCCCACAGGCGACTGAAACGGCGGTTGTTGATGCAGCAGTGCGCATGCAACATGCATTGTTGAATATCATGGGTGATATGTACGCAAGCGTTTGCATATATATATATATATAAACTAACAAATGAGCACCTTAATTGCACACGTGGTTGTAAAACCTTTCAATTGCATACACACGTGCTTTCCAATGTTACACACACGTGTATGTACGTGTACGCAGCTGGGCTTTGTTTTTGGTCTGGTAATGGCTGGAACGTGCTGGAACTAGATCTAGCTTTCCGACGAACTTATGACTGGGGAGCACCAAGTTGATCCAGTTTGTCGTTCCACGTCCCCAGTGGACCATGGCCATAAGAAAACAACAAACAACGCTTCTAGATCTTATCCTGTGACACTACTTGGTTGATGGAGAACCCCTCCCTGGGTTCCAATCACTTCCCAAAAGCCGGGTAATGGTAGCACAGCTCCTTTCAGCCATCAATGGCGCAAAGGACCAGAAAGACTTGATGGCTCAACTGACAAAGGAACTGGAATGCAGCCGAAACCATGAAATTCAATGAAATTCATGATTACTCCATGGGCAAGCAGCTAAGCTCATGATGCTTCGGCATAGGACATGGGTCATGAGCATCGTAACATCGAACATATGCAATGAACATGCGCGAGGTCGGCCGGCCAGGCCCTGTCCCACCTGACTCAATGGCTGGCCCTTGGCCAAACTTGCTGCAGCTTTGGCCGCGGAGCGTGCTGCCTGCACGGCCACATCACATGCAACGATGCACTTGGAACATCTGGGCGTTTGACCAGCACAAAATCAACGGCAGCTGTTCCATGATGGATCAGTGTGAGCAAAGCAACTTCAGAATTGCAAACTTGGAAGCCTTTCGAAACAGGCCAAGTGTGGACGTGTGTTCATGTTCTGGTCACCTGGTCTCCTTGTTCAGCTACCTTCAACTAAAATAAGTAGGCCTGAGCCAGTTCCCATTATGCTTTGATGCATTGCGTAATTGCAACTGTAGCAACTCGCAGTTTCAAATGTGAGCTTTCGCCCAGAACCGATGCTACAGCGTCTTTGTCATGCTGGCGTCAGCGGCTGGGGACCAGCACAAACACTGGATAGAAGTGCTTTGAATGCGCTAGTGCCAGTGGCACATCGTGGCACTTCTTCGTCAAATGGCTTCATAACACCCCTGCATTCATCGACCTGCTCACAATTCAGAGTCTGTAGTTGACATATCAAACCGCTGTGACCAGAAATGCTTGTTGATTTAGGCTCCTCCTTCATTTGAGTACCCATACTCAGCATTCTCAGCATCCCCGAAAAATGTAGAGTTGGTGGTGTTACCCACGCTCAGCATCCCCAAGAAAATGTAAGTTGGTGGATTTCCAGCATCTCAAAAATATCAGTTGATCAACCTTCCGAAAACATTCCGTAAAACCAAAAAAAGTTCAAAACCACCAGGTTGTTTTTCCCTTAATTCATGAGGGAAAAAAACATGTTTGAAGGCCAGCGGTACACCCCGGCTTAACGATACCATGGATTCCCCACCTTGCCCGATCCTCAGCAGACCCTCGGCACCTGTTTTTCCCCAACCAGGAACTGTGTCTGTGACAAGGCGCATAGCGCCGAGACGATGAGGTCAGATCTGGCAGATTTGCGCCATGGCCGTGGTGATGAAGCCACAAGGGCAAAGGGAGGTATGAGGAACCAATAGGAACCATACATGACGGGGGAAATGGTTTGGTATATCATAGTCACGTAATGATCTTAATGATCTATGAGCATGCAGGCAACTCAAAAGCAGTCCAGTCATACTGGATACTGGATAAGTCTTCAGATTGCTGGATGTATCTGGTGGTGAATGCAGTGAATGCAAGTAATACAATTGCAGGTGTAGACACCGTTTGTAAAACAAACGGACGGTTCACGGTACTTCAAACTGGGATTCGGGAAGCTGAAGCATGGACTCGCTCACTGTTCTTAATTGTCTGGGCCATGGAGCTACCTCTAGCAGGGTTCATTGGCTAGAAGGCAACCATGTGGTATCAGCTACTTGCTACATCTACTACATGCAGTCCAAGATCTTCAAAGCTGCATATCCTGTATATGCAAGTATCAATGCACGTATATGCCGCTGGATCTACAAATGTATGTATACATGATGCAACTTGATTGATGCAAATTGAAAAAATACTTCGTAAACAAACAACGCAGCACCTTGGTTCACTGTACCCTTCGGCGCTTGAAAAGCCGTGGTCACAGCTGCCAACCTCTGTTGACGGCGCGCGAGCGCCACTGCTTTCTTGGCTGCCTGTGGCAAATGCAGCATGAAACTCCCACCATGTAGCGAGAGAGCAAGGTTCTTGTTGTATGTTGGCTAAGAAGCAGCACCAATAATACGCCTTGGTGACATGCAATCACGGTTACAACAACCATACTAACAAAATAGTTGTTCAATCACTTGTCATTGTATGAGCCGCAACTTTGTTCATATTTTAAACATGTATTCAGAGCTGTTTTAGTCCGTCCCCTATCGTTTTCCAAGTTTCGGTATCATTCGATAGGGCGTCGTTTTTAGTCTGTCTCCCATCTTTTTTCGAGCAAAACTCAAAACAAACCTGACGAAACATCCCTTAATGACGTAATTGTTGATTAAACATCCCGGCTCAAATATGGTATCGAGTTCAGTCATGGGAGACTACTTTCAACAAAAGCAACAACAGCAAGACAACAGCAACAACCAACAACCACTACAACATTATGTTTCAGTAAGCGCGTCGAGCTGGGTGAATTTTTGCCTGTGCCCGCGGAAAGACTTTGGAAGACATGGAAAACCCATTTTTCCGTTTTCTTCAAAACGGCAACTAAGCTAGACTGGTGATGTGAGGTTACTGTATTGTTGATGCATATGCTCGGTGGCCCAAAAACCACTCGCACGTCACCATCTTCGCAGTCCCAAGTTTCCAGACCAAAAAACACCAACAAATATCCATGTGACAGGTCAGCAGTTCCCTCCTGTTGACATGTGTGCCTTCTTCTTAGGGAAGTTTCATAACCGTTACACCCCAAGGATACCAACAGGCTGCCAACCCCAAAAAGACAGCACCCTCAGCTGCAGCAACTTCACCACTCAGCAGGACCAAGGCCATCCAGCTGCGCACCTTGGCGGCGGAGTTGCCCAAGTCCTTGAAACTCTCACTGCCAGGTGCAGCAGAAGAAACCTCCAGCTGACCCATCTGCGCCTGGCTCAGCGGCGCAATGCCGAGCTGCAAATGAACTTGAATCAACATAATAAAATGATAATCTATATATAATATATACAGACAAATAGTAAAAGTAAAAAAAGTAGTCAGTTGTAGCCACTTCTATGTACAACCAGTCAAGAAAACAACATACATTAAGCTGTATCAAATGGCAATTGCAACCCACAAAAACCCCAGCCCATTCCCAACCTGTGCGAAACTGATGTTGAGACCTGGTATTGGAGCAGAACTGCAAGTGGCCCTGGGGTGTGTGCCTTTTTTGGAGTAAACTCCTAACCTTGGGACATCAGGTGGTTCACAACTGCTCACCTATCTGTATCAAGCAGTACCCTGACCCAAACAGGTGGTCAGAACCCAACACGCAACCAAGGAGCTGGGATAATTACGCATTATGTGTTGATTGTGGGAGTAATGTTGATGATCGCGGCATCACATCTGAAGTTGCTGGCCTCTTTCTCAAGCCTTTTTCGGTTGTATTTTTTTCCACTGGACGCAGTGTGTCCAATTACGCAAAAACTTGAGGTCAAATGCGAATGTAATTTCACAAATCTCTCTCTCTCTCTCTCTCCATTGCCTTCTCTGTGACTTTGGCAGAGGGCTAAAAGTGAACCTTCGCAACCAATACATCGCTTAGTTTTTTCATGTACTTGAACAAACAAGTCACATCCAAACCCGCTCCGATTGAATGTGGCCGTTGGTGGCTGATGCATCTTACAAGTCATCAGAAACACACCACAATTCAACTCCCTAGCTGTCTTGTGATTCACATTCCGATTGAATGTGGCTGCTGGTGGCTGATGCATCTGCATGTCATCAGAAACATGCTACAACCCCTTAGCTGTCTTGTGGTTCACATTCTGTTTTGGTTGACTTAAAGTCGGCTCAACTGTACAGTCATCATCCATGTTGATTCTCATAGTTTGCATTCTCTCTTGCCATTATTGTTTTGCATTCTTTCTGGGACTTCGGCAACTAAATTCAAACAAACAACTAGTTCGCATCAGTGAACCCGGTTTTCAGGGCCTTTTTGGCAAACTGAGCTTCCGGGCTAACTTCGGTGATGTTATCCCCCACTGCTTCCGCCAAAGCCAAAGCCTCGGCACAGCTCTAAAGGGACAGCTGCAAAGCTGATACGGGCACAAGTTCGAAACCGAATGGACATATAGTCTCGTGAACAACGGTTTGTTCTACCAATCTTATTAATGAAGCCAAAGTTGATTTTTGACAAACTCTTGTCCTTCTGGTTTTTGGTGCTGCGAAGGCAGTTCACCCGTCCCTTCTTCCCGCAGCCCCCCACACTCTACACATTCCGTCTGATTTGGTCTGAAGGCATGGTTCAGTAGATCTTGTGAGATCTCCGAGTTATTTATATGATCCACCACCAAACAGCCATCTATTTTGGGACATCTGATGGCCACTGCGCAAAAAACAGTCGCCATGGAGTCACGTTGGCATGCGAAGCTTACGAAGTTATGAATTCCCTTGGCCAAGTCATCCCATTGAACCAGTACTTGACCATCATGGATTGCAAAGCATTGCCACTGAGTTGATGGAAAAATCTACGATGGAAAGTCGTCAGCCTCAACATCCAGGCTACCAAGTGTTTCCAACGTAGATCTTCCGAT